>VXBJ01000805.1:62157-134508 GCA_013400055.1 Nycticryphes semicollaris
TTTTTTTTTTTAAGGCAGGAACTTCTACTTTATTTGCCTACTTTGTCAAATAGTATCCTCTACTTGAGAGTCACTGTTAAAGCTATGGAAAAATCAGTCCAAAAATCCTCCTTTTTCCCTAGTACTTAATATGTTCCTCCTTCTTTATTTACATTTCAGTTTTTAAGATTAGAAGGGGAAAGAATAGGAAATTATTCATCAAAATTCAAAGAGGAACTTGAATTCTTTTATTCTTGATGTTCTCTTCCACCTTAATCATTAGCTTAATCATGTCACATCTGTGATATTCATCAGTAATGAAAAACACAGACCTGTACTGAACTCTCAGAGATAAGCTCAATTTGCTTTCTTTAGCCACAGACCTCAGAACTGGTTTGCATGAAGTGCTTCTCAATCTCCAATGCTTTTTCTCCAAATAGAGTCATCTCAAAGAATTGGAGTACCGACAAAGCTTTTAGAATAGATTAAGTTCTGGCACAGAGAGAAATCTCCTACACTTAAAACTAAGTAATGGTCAGCAACTCCACAATAATAATACAAACGGGTTTGTTCCGTTGTTATATTCTAATGATTTTTAATTCTGTATTGCAATTACTACAACTATTGCTTTATTAATTGTCTATAGTATCTGAAACAAATGGTGAACAGAGAATACAAGTTGACTACTTTTGTTTTACATTATTGCACACCGTTTACAATTCCTCCAAGTCAGTGATCCTAACAAATCAATGCAGAAAAATCAATCAGAACATCTTGATGAACTCTACTAGACTGGTAATTAAGATGAATATATTAAGGCCAATCATTGGGTAACCTAGTGGAGGAAACAAACTATTTCCTTTAAATTGCCATAAACAATCATGAAAGCTACTTTTAATGAAATATAAAAGTGTTTACAAATTAGCATTTTTTTTTCAAAATCAATATATATTCTGTAAATTGTTTAGTTTTTTACATGGCAAGGGGAGGATCACTCAGAAAAATATCAGAACCAATGTTTAGTTATCCTCAGAAAATTTTGAAACAGAAACATCAGGCATCCAGTTAGCCTAAAACAAGAGAGTTTTGCTGAACTCAACAGCACTACAGTATTGATTTGAGTTCAAAAGCTGCTCAATAAATTCTATCTACATCTAGCATTCCTTCAAGTAAATACTAATTTGCATTTTCCTGAAGGTGTTTTTTTCCATCAGCAGAGAACCTCTGAAGTACCTGAAAAATAACATTTATTCATTGTGAACTCAGAAAGCCCTGGAACACACAAAAAGCTTGTTCTGCCAAGAATCCAGCATGATGAAAGATATTGCATGGATCACCATATTCAGCATTAAAACAAACAGTCATTCAGCCTGCAATTCATCCCCTACAAACTTATTACTGCACCACATAAACAATTATTTTCTTTTCCTTAAATAAACTGAAACACTCTGTCTCTCTCAGCCAGTTCTGCCAGTTTGCCTTCCCAAATACCCTCACTTAGTAAGCTCTTACACTGACTCTTGTGACTGCCACTCTGTCTTAAACTCCACTTGTGCAATATCTGAGCAAAAACTAAGACTATGGATACAGAGGACAATTAAATTCCTTGCAGAGATAATGTACAAGCTGGGAAAGGAGAACGGTACAAAGGTAAGCACGATTTTCAAGTCCAAGGGTTTGTAAAGATATACAAAAATATATATGGGAGCCGACACTTAGAAACAAGTACGCTGACTGGAATTTAAAATCTCCTGCTGGTTGAACCCACAAGCACAGGAGGAACTATAGTATTCCTGAACTGCAAAGACTGTCAACAAGGCTAACAGTTAAGTCACTAATTCTATCTCCTATAAGGAATATAAACTCAGTTTTCTAGACAATCTTCACACTGAGTTAGACTAAATTACCATAAACATTTACTTTTCATTCTTGGTGTTTAGGTGACAAGACTGCTAGGCAAATCTCCTGAAGACTAACGAATTCTCTCAAAAGGTTATCTTATTCTTTCTTCCTCTCTGTGAACTGGCTTTCAGAACTCATAGACGCTATACGACCTGATATTTTTTATGTTTGTACCTTTTCCTCGTACAGGGAGGTTTCTGAGGTCTTGCATCCTACCCTTGATTGTAACCTCATATCGTAAACAGAGTGTTTCACAAAGAAATCTAGTCTTTCAACAAAGCTCTATTATAAATACAGTAAGATAAATATAGCAATGTTCACGGTTAAAACCGATGTTGAAAAAATAGAGATGTAACACTGCTTATCATCTAACCTATGAATATACTATAGCATATGAAATATCAAAAAAAAAAAAAATCTTACCCAAAAATGTAGTATATGAACTGCATAAAGAAAACAAAGATTTGTAGCACAATAGGTGATCACTGGCATTATACTTGGAAAGGAAATAGAAATAGCAAGGCAATATGTTTGATGCTGCACTATTTAAATTTAGATGTAGAAACAGTAACTGCAATACTGAGTTTTATACATCATCTTGCTTTCCATGGTATAAATTATTTCTGCATTATCTGCAATTTTATATTATCCAGAATCTATCTTAGTCTACCATGGTGAACATAAGACGTAAAAATATGTGCAATACAAAAGTAAGTTAAAATTTCAACTCAATTGATATGATCTCATGCCAAAATTTCTGTCACTTATGTTATCTCTCACGAAAATAAGACACTTAGTAAACAGAAAGACCAAAATTATTCTTACAGTTTTCTTGTTGGATTTATGTACCTCACATTAAAATTTCCCATAGAAGAAAAAACCTCTTTAACTCTGAAATTCGCTGTAAAATTTTTCTAATTTATTCTGGACACTTGCCTAATGTAAGTGTAATTTTCACCTGTAAAATTATGCCATACTGCATTAGCTATCCAGCTTAGAAAGAAGTATATTTCTATCTTCTCACAATGGAGGCCCACTGTAACTGCATATCAATAAAATGTTATATGTAGCACTAATATGTTCAAGCTAAATAAAATATTTTTTACATTTTATATCACCGTATTTCTTAAATGCATGTAGTTTGACAGACTGGATTCCTTATAGGTCTGTCAAACTTCACCACACCATACCACTTCTGCAAAACCAGATGACAGAAAGATGATCAGATTAGAGCTGCCTCTACTTAAGGCTGCAAATGATCCACATTCAAGAAACTAAACAAAGTTACCATCTAGATCATAAAGAGTTTTCACACAAATCTGTATGAAAGGACAGAAAAGGACTGAGAGTCGTGCTCCCATACAGTCAGCTTAAAGAGAAGCAGCATTTAAAATTAAACAAATGCCTATGTACTTAGAATAGTTAATTTCACTTAAAATTAAAATATCAAAGAGCATATGCAATATAGAAGTCTATTTTATTAAAAGTTTGCAAATGAAAGTGGAAAAAAAATCCTAAAATTCAGTATCTCTAGCTGAAATAGTATTCTATTTCTATTTTTTGTATCTGTAAAATACTTTAGAAGTTGTACATTTTAAAAGTACTTTATTGAACTGCAAAGAACATGATATTTTGAAGTTGTTTAAGTCAGATAGCAGGTACAAAGTTTTTTTTTAAAAAATATCTGATTCTACAGGTAGATTAATATTTTGTTAAAAAAAGCCACCACCACTCCCCAAAAAAAAGATGAGGGGGAGGGGAGAAAATTAAGAAAACAATATTTGAAAACATAAAGAAGATACGTTTCCCAAAAGCCTATTAAAACAATGGTAATTCAAAACCCAGCTAACCAACTACTGGAAGTCTCAGAGCTTATGACCATGTAGTTATAAAACAAGAAGATACACTAAGTAAATATTTCATCATAGCAAACCTAAATACTGTACTCACTTACTTCAAATGCATACTTGTAAGAATTTTTAAAATTTTAGAAGACATAGATACAGCACAGAAAGATCAAAATCTGTTTACTCAGCTGTTGAGCATCATATCTTTTTAATAATAATCAGGATGGACTTTACTAATTAAACACAAAACTGATCTAAAAATTCTCTCTTTCCAAACCATCTATATTGAGAATATCAAAGCAGGGTACAGGAGTGAGATGCTTATACCACCTTCGTGCACCTACCATACAATGAAATCACAAGCTTGATATGACCAACAGAAAAGGGAAGCAAGGACAAAAATGCCAAATTGAGCTCTAAAAGCTTTCAGAATAAAAATTTTATTAATTTTATGGATGAGACCAATAACATTCACTTCAAAACAGGAGTTGTAAAAATATATCTTAGCATCTCTTTATCAGCTAAACAATAGCCCTTTTCACAGGCTATTTTCTTTTCATACTCAGTTTATGGCATGTACTGTGCTGCCTTACAGCTTCTAAGAAATATTAAATACGTTTATGACTACACTAGGATAGATATTGAGTCATATGCTCCTTTTCCTATTCAAATGCTACGTTACCTAGCACAAATGCAAAATACTTCACACTACGTTTCCAAGTGACTGTTCTATCTTTACTGTGGAATGGGCATTTTGTCTTATAGTGACTTAGTTAAAGGAGGATGGAAGTTTCATTACCATAAAAGTAGGAGAGCACTACAGAGGGATCACTAGATGGGAAATCATCCTTTTATAATTTTCACTCTGCCAATATCAGTCTGGAATCTCACTGTGGATGTATTTTCCCTTTTATTCTCTGATCTCTACCCAGGCCCAGATGTGCAACATTTGTGTTCTCAGTGATCTTTACCTTGTGTATTTGTACAGCAAGTAGCACAGCAGACCCTTGATCAGGGCTCCCAGGCACTGCTGTGATAAAAAATAAGCGAGTATTTTTCCTAGACGGTGTCCAGGAAATGACTACATGCAGGGTTCAATCAAACAACGAAGTCTATTAGAACAGGATCAGAATCTCATTTATAAGGAACTGTGTGTCTAGACAATGGCTAATCTGAATGGAAATAAAAATACACACCATCTTACGATCAAGATCTGCTTAGGTTCAGAGAACATGAACACACATTTTCTCATGAACTAGTTTTGAAAATTATTCATATGTGGTTTGATAACTACCAAGTTTTCTGCTCTTAGCATTTGTTGTGAGCTTACTTAAAATAAAATAAAATAATAAAACCCCACACCTTTCCCAAAGCACATATATAACATTTATATATTTTTTTACTATAAAATAATTACCATTAATTACTTTATTCATCAACTTTATTATATTTTAAACCACTCTCATTATATTGAGCAATAAATAATGACATAACATGACAAGCTGTTTGATGTCATCTTCTACTACTCTTGTATTAGACCTGCTTTAAAACATTAAGCATTTTCTGTACTCTACAGTTTTTATCTAAGAATATATTCTCAATTACTTATGCTGCCACTTACATGATACAGGTCAAAGACCTGCATAGCCTCTCAAGCATAACTTCTGAGCTGAATTATGTAAAAAGTATCTTCCATTTATTTACTAAAATGCCACACTTTAATCATAGGTCAATGAAGAATAAAAACTTCTCATTAGAAATTAACTACCTATGAAAAGTATGTCTGCATTCTGATTGGCATATAATGGGAAAAATCAAAAAAGCGGGTGATTCTTATAATTATATACTTTCCAGCCCTATGGTAGCTCACTTTCTATGAAATGTCAACCAATGCTACGGGGCAAAACCAGCAGAGAACGTGAGGAATGTGTAATTTAAAATTAAAATCTGCTCTTCTGGCTTTACACTCTGAACAGTCTACTACAGTAGAAGAGGTCTGAAGAATTATTGCTTTTGCAAATAAGAGATTTAAAATCCAAACTAGATCAGAAACATGGATTTGTCTTTGTGACAAAGAAAGAATTTGTTATCCACATATTATTCACTTGTTCGTCTTTGTTACTGGTAACTAGTTTTACAACATTTTATATAAGCTGGAAAAATCTACTGTGACTGAATGCAGAGGCATAAAAAGCTATATTAGAGGACATACAATAAAGTTTAATTTCATAGAGGAATTTTGAGAAGCTATATTTCTGATATATTCTGATCTTCCTTCCCTGTAACTGTGATGCAACTACAAGATATGGGAAAATGAATGTGTAATGGAGATAATATACTCTCATCTAAGAAGCAGGAGGATTATTATTCTTCCAATACTTCTCTCAGTGAGGTATTGGACAAAAACAGAAGGACACGAAATACCAAGACTTATTACTAATTAATCTATATTTTAATAAAACATGAAGAAATAAGCAAAATAAAATACTGCATACAAACAGACACAGAAGAGGCTGTACCAGACTTTATTGGACTTGGGTGATCTGATTTACATTTACGCTAAGGAAATTACATTAAATGTTTCAGGGCTATAAACAGTCAAACTGTTACTGGAGAAACTGCTGAATGTTTGAAGTAAAATGGATATGAAAAAACTTGATTTTTTTTAATTATTTTTTTAAAAAACAACACCACTCCACATTTGTCCTACAGGAAAAACAAAGCACTAAAATCATTTTAGATACTTAAACCTCATGCCTTTCATTAGGATGCAGTTGGGGCCGCAGTAATCCCTTCAAATAAGTAGATGATTTCTTAAAAAAAATATTACTGGAAAATAAGGAAATTAATTGATGGAATAACAGTTCAGAAAATAACATAGCAGGCTCTAAGTTCAATTTGGAGCTGTACATGGAATTATTAGGGTTCACGCTCCCACATCACTCTGCTTTCCAAGTCACTGACAGTAGTTTTTTTCTCTGCTTCTCAAATAAACGAGAGTCCGCATAGCTGAGCAAACTCAGTGCTGATAGACCATGGAAGGACCCCATACGTAGGGAATTTTGAGGTATTTTGTTAGAACTACAACCTTATTAGATGAAAGACTGTTACCCTCATTCCCGTCATTCAAGAAAACCAACACTGTAACAGAGCAGCTTTTACATCTACAAGTGCTTTTAACTGGTCTCAGCTGCATGTGATTAGGTCAGACAGGTAGAAGAGTCAGAGTTCACAGCAGTTATCTACATGGAAAAAATGCAGTACAGCAAAGACACTGAAGGCTCTGTTTCAATTAAAGCTATTTCTCTACTTTAAAAAAACACACCAGACAAGAGGGTCACCATTTCCGTCCTAATCTTAGGTTCTGTGAGGTTATGAGATGTTCAGGCAAAAGATGAAGGCAGGAGAACTTTTATCTACCTATTTCTGAGAAAATGAATGAATATTTTCATTTCACATTTGGATGGGGACTTTACAACAATCTATATGTTCATCATGAAAGATTTATTTTTTTGTAAGATTTTCTACTATTAAGAAGTGGAAGGCAGATAACGGGTAAAAAGATAATTCTGTAATTTGTGACTATACCAGTAAGCTTTCTCATTTCAGGGTTAAAGTTTTATATGATTATCTAAGGGATCCTTTGGTAGCTTATGAGCTATTACCCTAGGTTAAGAAGATCTGAGGCATATAATAAGAACAAGCTGCTGAGTCTTTGTCTAGAGTCTCAACTTGTCACTCCTTTAAGCATTCTGCAAAGCTCATCTTTTACCATTCTCTGTTTGGGTTGTGAAAGTAAATATAGTTATGGGGCTCTGTAATTATTAATGCACAGGAGAGGCAGCTAAACTCTAGATGAATGCAAATATAAATAGTGGGGAAATATAGATATAAAAATACATTTTTATGGTGTAGACTTCTAAACAGCAGTAAGCAGGAGGTTTCATATCCTGTTTTCTAGAAACATAACAGCAAGGTATTTTTTCACAGAGTGCAAATTTGCAATCAGTGGAAGAAAGATTCCAGAAGCCAAAAAAGCAGTATCCACTAAATCGCAATACAATTGCTGTAAACTAATTAAGCTCATTAACTACTTAAGCACTGGAACTCTGTTTGGTGTGCCATTATATTGGATCTGTATCCAGACAGAGTAAGTATAAGTGAATCAAAAGAAGAGACTTATAGACCTAAGGGGTCTTGAATCTCTGGTGGGAAAAATTTAAAGAAAATAAAAGACTTTCTTATTTTAATTTTAGTTCCTGTAGCATGTAAACACACTGTATAGCATTACTTGTAGTTGGATACACTTGAATTGTACGTATATATGAATCAAAATTATTTTATGGGGCTAGTCTGATTAAGAACATTAGGATTTTGTATGTTTAATGTAAACTATTTGCATGTTTCTGATTCATATTTTAGCTCACCAGCACTAAATGTATGCAGAAAGGATAAGATACACTTACAGAAAATGAAAAAGTTATTGTACCATTCAATGGGTGGTCCCTACAGTAAAAATGGAAAAATTCTTAGTATCATTTACTTAAAAATGCAAAAGATATGTTTACCAGTAACTACAGTATCATATGTATGAATATATCCCTAGCCCACAATCTCCTCAGAATACGATCCTTTCCTTTTAACTTTTCTCTAGAGTGACTAAACTGTTGTCATTATACAAGATACATGCATATATTTATATTTTTGTCATCTCAAAAGGGACTGAAATTCAACATTCTCTCCAGACTGCTTGATAACTGCACCACTGCTATTTCTTTGAAGATCAGATACATTCATTACATACAAAAGAATACAAGTATCTACTTATGTTATTATTAAAAAAATTTTCTTCAGAACTGCTTGCAACTTCAGGAACTATATGACCATGACATCCAAGCAAAAAGGGCAGTAGGACAGAAAAAAAAAAAGGGAAAGCAAGTACTCTCACCAGTAGTAAGCTCTTTCCCACGTATTTCATGAGTTATCCTAAAAGCGTAAATTAAATAAGAAGTTCCCCTAGGTCAGATAGTTCTTTTGGCTTTCAAAGGTTGTTTTACATCAGGTAAAGATGCAAGCTATAGAAAACCCCAAGACATACATGTAGATGAAAGCTTATTAGATTCATTCCTTATGTCCTGTTTATTTAATTTTTCAGCTCATCTGTGTATGAGCGTGGACTCCTGTGAATGTGCCGAAGAAATCACACAGATCCTATCCTCCAGGCATTTGGATTTAAAGAAAAAAAAAAAAAAACAACAAAAAAATAGCATTAATACAATAATTTGTTTTCCTATATTTTGCTTAGGTACTCTGTGATATTCTGATGTCAAATGGTTTGACAAACCCTTCCAGAATGACTTATGCAATCCTCTAAGTAGTCACGTGGTTACATTAAAAACTCTAGATATTTTCTTCAGATAGGTGATAACTGAACGTTTGTGAATGGACTGACAACTGGATGCATTTTCCATTTCACATTAGGAAAGACATGTAATATTTAAAACAATGTATGTCATATTTAAAACAATGTCATTCATGACAACTACAGTACATTATAACTTTGATGCTTCATTCTTATTTTGATGGTGGATTTAAAGGAAATTCTGTTTAGAAAATTGAATGCAATTGCAACATCATTTTCTACTTTTGTCACCTTTCAACTGGTTCAGTTTAGAAATATTTGTCAGTCTCTGAGCTGACAGTATAATGTGTATTTTCTGCTTACGCATCATTATCAAATGAAAAAAGATTCTGCAATGTACCCTTTCTTCACAGCAGGCTACTTTATATAGTTACACTGCACAACTCATTATATTCATATTACACAGAAATATATCCTTCTCAAAAAGCTGCATTAAAACAGAATTGATAGGAATAAAATCTATTTTAAAAATGTATTTTGTAACTAAGTGTCAAATATAGTTTAATACATATCCATAACATGAAAATCTGCTGTGAGAACACCATTTACGAAGTTACCACACAGAGGGGGAAAAAAATACATAATTTTGTAAATTCCAAATAATCATTACTATTTACTCACCTTTGAAAAAATTAATGTTAATTGATGGTGACGGATGAGAATTTGTTCAGAAACTAAGTGAACACATAGGAAGCTACCTCTTTGCAGTAAAGTAACATATGAAATAAATAATCCGTATTTATTGTGTTGGTTTATAAAGCATGTAAAAATACACCCTTGTAGCCCAGCATTTTGCTACTTCCTGGTATGCATCAGTGTGAGCCTACAAGTTTTAATATGTGTATTCTTTTACTCTCAAAACATGTGGCAACAAAGATGTGAAGAAAAGGAAAAGCAAGTGTAGGTTGCTTTTGAACATACATGCTTTTTAGCATGCAAGAGTCTCTAAGCACATAATGAAGTTCATGTCTTCCTTAAAGGTTCAAGCAATTGTTCACTTTACCCTGAGTGACATCTGCTGGTAAAAATAACTTATAAACGCACACATTAAAACTCTTCACTAAAAGCACATTTGCAATTAAGTCATGTACGTAGATGTACACAGCTAGAAGCATGGTCACATTCATTTTTTCTTTATATCAGGTAGATGTATACATAAAATTAAGTTATTTGCATGTTCAGACAGTTAGTGTACAGGAAGCATTGACTAAATTTGTTGAGGCACTTAGTTCCAGTTTCTCCCAGAGTCTTTTAAAGAACCATATAGCTAGGTGTTGCCTGCAGGATCGCCAGACCCTGTACTGCAACACTAGGTTTTGGTTTAGAGGCAGTATGTTTGAAGTAGCAGCTACTGAATAACTATTGGCATATGAAGTATAAGCTTGGAGTTTACTTTTGCATATAGCTCTGGGGCAAAACTGTAGTAAAGAACAGCTTTTTCCATTCATCTTTTGAGAAGACAAATCTGAATCTGGAATACATCCCTGTATATTTTGTGAGGGGTTTTTAGAGTTCATAAACTGATAAAATAAAATCTTATTTGACCATTATTTTTAGCAAATAGAAGGTAGTCTTTAGACTGATCACTGCTTTCACATATCCTTAATGTAGTATAACTACAATTAATTTATTTTACAGTATATCAGAAGGATAACAAGAAAGGTTTCTCTTTACTGCATATCTCTAATTTAAAGACAAGTGATTTGAATTATCAGGTTATTATAACCTAGAAAAACAAGAGACAACCAAGTTATATACATTTGCAATATGATATTTGCATTATAAAAATATTCATGTACTACTAGATTAGGAATAGCAAGAAAACACAAAGTACTAATTTAGAACAGGTGCCCCCAAAGAGCCATCAGTTTTTGTAATCATCAGTAAATATTTCTGAGATAGTATGAAAAAGACCTTTACAAAATCAAAAGACATTTCATGGTTTTGATACTCTGATATCTAAACTCTGAGATCTTCAAAAAAGTGTCACAGTTGATGCAGCTGATGCACTTTAAAGAGTTTCGACCAAGAAAATTATTACAATTCATAACTGCTGATCACTGCAATATTCTCTCTTATTTAACAATGTCCGTAGAAAAAAGAAACACATTAGGTCTCTGCTTCAGCAAATACCGAAATCTATTTATATGCAAATAAGCTACCATTATTAGTATGAGAAGAGACATAGGCATATAGGAAGAAATAAATTATCACCAGAAACCCTTAATGAAATCTATTTCAAAACATAACATTTTACAAGACCCCTCACTCATGCAATATTTGTTCAAGCCTAGAAGGGAATTGGCAAGTTCTACACTTAGATGAGAACAGATACCACATTATTTCCCATGCCAATTTGTTATATAAAATACTTTTAGCCTTCCTTAGGAACAACTTGATAATTGCAAATCTCTTTGTCCTTATAAAGAAGTGTATTCTCATGCTACAATGCAATTTTATGCTCATTTTCCTACTGGCAATTTTAAATTATTCCCATTTTTTATTGAATTATGAACATAAGAATGTGGAAAAAGATCAAGATTGAACATTTCTGTTCTAAGAATATGAATCTTCAAAGAATAAGGCAACCTCTTGAAAACTTGATTTCATGGCTGAACATCCCAACTTAGATCCAGTGCCTGGTGTTTTGTTAAAAANAAAAAAAAAAAAAAAAAAGCCCTAAACCCTTCTTGACTACAAGACTACAAATAAGATGTCAATAGTCTAAAATCTGTTTCACTTAAATAAAAAAATGTTAGATAACTCAACTGAAACATACAGAGTCTACCACAAAGAGAAGCATGTAATAATTTAATGCCAACCCCTATATTTAAAGCCTTGAATAGCTGAAGGCAAGCTTAGATGTCAAAATTCTAAATATCAGCGCTTCTCACTTCTCCAAGCCCATGATTATTTTCCTTCACATAAGATGAGCTCATATATACTATTCTTAAGGGGAGATAGGCATGGGAAGTTTGACATCGGACTGTGATATCTTAAAATTGAAACATCTTTTTTTACTCCAAATTTTCAGCCAACTACCCCAAAACCCATTCTCTGAATATATAATTTTAAATAAACCCCATTTCTGTGGAAACCTATAGAGTACCTTGGGAACCTCATTCAGCAGAACTAGAAAATTCCCCCCCTTTACCTCTCCTACCCCCAGTTCCAAGAAAAGAATACCTTAGTGTGCTGTAACCAAGAGAGAGGCTTGCTGCATCTACAAGGTGAAAGTAAACTAAGCAGGATGTTACTAATATTTGCTTGACTTGAATCCCATCACGAGCACACTAAAACAACTAGTGATAGCATGTAAGTATTCTGTAGTGTTGCTAATGGATAATCAGTAACAGCATATAAGCACTTTCTAATGTAGCTGAGCAAATTTATATAAACATGTAAGTACACACAGACAGAGGCTTGTGGTGTCATGATAAAACAGAGAATGGAAGAACATATGCAAGCAGTAAAGCCAGCAGCAAAGGATGTATAACAGGCAGGGAATGGGTGTGATGGAGCCAGAACAAATCCCAGTCCCAAAAATAAGAGGAGATGAACTTTCCTGAATGAGGTGAAATCCTCTGCTTTTTCTTTTGAAGAGAAGGTGAGGAGCATAAAACAACAGTGATGAGCGTTTATAAATGGGGAAGGAAGAGGCCACCCTTTGGCTTCACCTCTCCTTATCATTGAGGGCTGGAGCCTGGTCCCCCAGCCTCAGAGGCTGAGACCAGGGCAGACCATCACCACCACCGCTAATGACACAGCACCCACTCTGTGGGATTGTATGTGCACAGCTAATGTGGGATATGATCATTAAGGACCATCTGGTTGAAGATTTAGTGATAATGATTGATAATGAGCAAGAGCTAACCATTAGCACAAAGTGTATCGATAATGAACGTCAGTCAAGCAAAGGGCTGCTCTGAAGTCTGCGACTCATCCATCTTCCAAACATGCCCACCAAAGCGACCTCTCATTCCCTAACTTATATACAGATATACACTTGTTCACTCACAACAGTGCACTCAGAAATGTGGAATGATAGCTACAAAGTTAAATTACTGAAAATTACTAGTCATGTTGCAACTAGAAGATCTGAATATCAATGTTATTTCTGTGAAACCATAAAAAGATCTAATGTAAGCAACACAAAGAGTCTTCAATTTCATCATCTAATTTAAGCATATATTTTTCTATATTTCAGTCTTTCACTTCCTAAATAAAATTGAATATTATATCTGGATCTTGCTCAATTAGTAATTTCAGACCTAATCTTATCCTGAATTACATATTAGCTCTAGCCAACATCAGCTAACACAGTAGCTACTGGACATTAGGAAGGACTTTAAGAAATATTGCTTCACTGTCCAATCTTATGATTTATGAATTCAAAGTGACACATCAAAAATGGGGCATTTGCCAGTAATACTTTCAGTCGAATTTTAACTATCTTTACCTCTGCTGCCAGTACCAGTGGTACAAAAAAAAATAAAGAACAAAAGAACTAGAAAATTTCCTTAATGGGTATAATAAATCAAAATTACATCAGTAAGAAGCAATTATAGCATATTTAACTACATAGTGCTCATACCACTCAAGTCAATCTCTAAAATTATGTGTTAATTTCCCTTCAAGTGATATTAAAAAAAAAAACCCCAAAAGGTTTCCCCCATTGCACCTCTTCCTTGACCTTTTCATTGATCAAATTATCCCATATTCCCTCAAAACCTTTTGACTACAGTGACACTATTAGAAAGGCCATAGCTATTTAACTTGCTGCTGTTGAAATCTGCCAACAGTAGCATTCAAAATATTATTAAAAGGATGCATTTTTCAAAGACTGTGGTCTCTTTATGCCTGGAACTATTGTTATAGTTCCCAGCAGCTTAGAACCTACAAGCTGCTCAATACCAATCACTTTTTCAAGACTAATTTTAAGCTCTGGATATAAGATGAAGAGGGGGTGGAGCAGTAGTTCTATTTCAGTCCTTCTAGATAAGGAGGGATGATTCCTGCCTGAGATTCACATTAGTAAATGTCAGGAGTACTGCTTTATATCTAAGCATATAATATAAATTGGCATGTTGAAAAAATGTCTATTTCAAGTTTTCTCAAAGTAGGAAACAATTACTGGATGACCCAGAACTAGTGACGTTAATAGAACTTGATTGTTTAAGGTTTTCAGTAGACTAGGCAAAAAATTACACTTCATAAACACCTTTTCCTAGATAAAATTATGATCTCGAACCAAAAGTATACGATAAACATGCACCAACATACCTGTGTATGAGCATTATTAGACTTTTATTAAGTCAAAATTATATGCAAGTATGATACAGTATTTAAATACCTTCTTTTCTGAAACAGAGTATATACCATATAGAGACATTTTGGATTTAATAAACATACTACAACCAGTTTTATGCTTGCTTCAACTAAAGCAGGTTAGAAATTGATACTGATGTCACAGGACATATGATTCTCATTAATTAATGTCAATTTAAATATAATTTTTTCACTCTGCCTGCAATCAATAGTTTAAATGTATGGAGGTACTGGTTAATTAATATTCCCAACCATACCACTTGAATCTTCAACAGCAAGAAGAATCAGGAAAGTCTAGACATTTTTTTGTTGATTTTAGCTGTATCATTTGTAGGTAAACTGTGCTAGACTAACTGGTATAATTTTTCTTCATTAGCTCTAGTTTTATGCCTCAGCCTAACAAACAATATCACCAAAGAGCCTTTCCTTGCCTACAGCTTCCACTGACAATTACAACCAGGCCACTAAAATACGAAATATATTGTGATTTGCCATTCAGGTTGGAAATAACATGAAGTAAAAAACACACAATGCTGAATCGTGATACTGTATTTATAAGCTTATGAAAGAAACACTCTGTCATCCCCAGTGCCGAGTCTGTAGCCCTCTGCTAATCTGGCCTAACTGCAGACACTTTGCAAATACAAAAAAAAAAAAAAAAAAAAAAAAAAAACAAAACCAGAAAAAACTCAGAAATTATCTTCATCTAACTAATTCTATAAGAGATCAAGTGGAAGAAAAAAATGACATATGTCCCAAAAAATTCACTGAGAGCGATCCTAACGCTTATGGAAACACTACAATTTAGCCAACATCAGAATTACTCAGTATTGGTCATTCAGCACCAGAAAACAATGGCGTTGACAACAACTATCTTAACAGCAACATGACTGTATGAGAAGAAGCATCACTTACATGTAACGATCACTATTGAGCATATAGATGAAGGTACCATTCAACTTCCCAGTTATCAATTTAACCAAATTACCAGTATACAAGAACACTCTACCTCTGTAAATGCCAGTGACTCTAAGCATATAAACAACATATAGATGTTTAAGAAATTAGGTTTTTTTTTTTCATTGACTAACTCTAACAAAAATCATTCCATCATCAATTAAGCTACTTTCAACAGATCTTCTTACTGTGTCACTATGGGAACGCCTTTAAGAAATTATTAGATTATCAAAAACATCCTTAAAGTCATTCTCTCATAATCCAGAGATAACATTTTCTTCAAGATACATCTGATTTCTCCTGAAAAATTATGCAACATAATCCAGGTCAGCAAAAATACCACCACCAGTCTGTGTGCCAGCCTTGACATCATGATCTACCAGGAGTACTCACAAGAGCAAGCAAAATGTTAAGAGACCTCTGTGCCCAGAGATGCAATTTTCTGTTTAACCCAAACCAATCTTTTGAGAAATAACATTTAATAACCAACACATAATACACTGACAAGATCCCAAAATAGTCTGCTTTTCTCATGAGGCACACTGAAGAAGAGATTTAAAATAACTGAATCATCAAGCCTTTGATAAACCTATGACACACATTCCCATCATTTGCACCTGAAGCCTGTACTTTATCACTGATTTCCACTATGAATTAAATATAATAATTCCATCAGGCTAACTCTGGAATATGCCCACATCAACATAATTTTCCTAGACACTGTGATGACCACTCAAAGTGTCAGCTTCAACATTGTCATATACAGAAAACCCACAAACACAGCTTGTTCCATTGAACCAGTCACCATCTAAATTCAGTCCCAAACTCAATACACAGCTAGGTGCTCTCATATCATCATGGTTGCTCTGGAAAGAACATATATGAGACCTATCAAAATGAATGCTTTACTCAAGAATTACATTAATCTAAGAAATACATTGATTTTTAAAACAAATCCAACTATCAATTAAAATAAAATCCTTTCCTTTAATACAAAACCAAATTACAAATCATGTAATTCCAGTTATCACATACTACCCTACCAAGACATTTATACAACAAATCATTGAACCATTATGATCTACACTTGTGGAAAGAAACCCTATCAGAATGGTGTCTCCTAGACTTGAAACCTTCCCACGCTTAACATAACTATCATTAGATGCAAATTCCCACAAGTCTAGAAGGCACCAAATTAATCTATGACTGACTATAATATAAACTTGATAATATACTTCCAGAAATTCATATCAAATAC
Source organism: Nycticryphes semicollaris (assembly GCA_013400055.1). Taxonomy (NCBI): domain Eukaryota; kingdom Metazoa; phylum Chordata; class Aves; order Charadriiformes; family Rostratulidae; genus Nycticryphes; species Nycticryphes semicollaris. Next base: position 78,851 of record VXBJ01000805.1, read on the forward strand.
TCCCCAAAGCACCCAAGGTTTTAGTCTTCCATCTCCTGAAACGTAGTAGACTTAATCCAGTGCTAACACATAGGTAGGCAAACAAACAAAACCCAAATTCCACTAATTGAAATGAATGAACTCAGATAATCAATACAATTTAGAATATGAAAGTAACACACAGGAGTATTTTTATAGACCAATTACTACTTTGATATCTCTCTCTCTCTTTCTCTAAAATTTTCTAAAAGATTAGAATTCCCTCCAAAACTTAAGCTGGAAACAAAAAACAATTAAGTCTATTGGATACCAAATACCACAGACTCCATAGAGGGACTGCTGTTAAGACATAACTCAGTCTTCATCTTCTCCATTAACTTTATATAATTTGTCTACTTTTTCCCTACTAAATAACCTTCACAGTCCTTCTTTTTATCTCTTGAATCAGAATTCTCTCCCCTCCAGAGGTGACAGCTGCCTTTCCTTTCAGCTGATCTGATGCATAGCCAATTATATCCAAAGCAAATGTTTGCACATTGTATTTTGCTTTGAAATTTGGTGTTTCTCTCATACCAGAGGAAGGGCCTGTGTGCACTTGCAAGTACTCATCAGAACCATCAATTCCAAACACCCATCAATTCAAACTACTTCTCTTATTTAAGACTTGATTTCTCAGATTAGGTGAAATTAAAAAAAAAGAAAAAAGACTGAAAGGGAAGATAAGAGGGAAAGGAAGGAAGAGTAAAACTGCAGACAACTGAGAGACACTGAAGAGACTTGCTGGAAGTAATATTATACAGTTCATAGTTCCAGCCACATCACTACTCCCTCTAGTTGAAGCCTGAACCAATGAAAATATCTTTGAACAGCTATTTGCATAACAAAATAATTTAAGCATCCAATTTATGACACATTTTGTCTGCATTTACTCTGCAGAGTTTCTTTTAAAGTATCTTGACAGGAAGGCAAACAATTAAACTTTATTATTAATAATTATGGCAAACCAGGCAAAGTCTAACAGATATTGTCTGATGGGATTAGACGCAAATATAGTTAATCTGAGGAGCATAATGACATGCACGTTATTTCTTCGATCTCTCTGAAGTTTACACAGTCTACCAAGGGACACATTTGGCTAAACAACTCAAAGTGCAACTGTTAGGTGTCTCAAGCTAGAGCCTGAACATAAATATGAGTAACAGAAAAATTTAAGAAACTTCCCCACACAGTTTTGTGGATCAGCACTGTTAAAACAGATGCCAGGTGCTGTAGAAGCAGTTTCTAGCTGCACCTGATGGGTAATATTTTCTGTCTCATTCTAGAAAGTAATTCCTTTGTAGGAAGTGCTTTACTGGAATTAGCTTTATCATTTGAAGGACAAGTACTGAAACTGAATATCAGACTGAGCAAAGAGTAAATAACCTCGTAACATCTGAAAGCTCATATTGAAGGAAGAAACGACATGGTGACCAAGAACAAAAATGAAAATAACAGAAAGCTACCAGACAAGAAACTCCAATGGGATGGCAAGCTTCACAACTGCAACACCATGGGAGCAAGCTAATAATTTATTAGGATAAGAAGGATAAGAAAAGTCAACAAATAAGCAGTGACCTAGCACAATACCAAGATTTCAAAACAAACAGGGCACAAAGTGACACAAAATAAAGAAGAAGGAAAAAAAAAAAAAAAAGAAAAAAGAAAAAATCTTAACCAAAACTTAAAGGACTTAATATAAGAAAGAGAGAGTTAAATTATGACATGATGAAAGACTGTGAACTTTAATAGTTTCCTTACACAGTTAAGTTAGTAGAGTAGCAGACAAGGATCTAAGCAGAGAAAGTGGGGACAGGGGATATGGCAGACCGAAACAAAACACAGAAAATGGGGAAAAAACCCAAACAATAAAGCAAAACATCCTCAGACTAAAAAGATAATTATTATAGTGACAATGAGTATAAATTATCCCTGAAATAACTTACCAAAATCAACATATTAGACCTTTTTCTTAAGAGGTTGATCTATTTTAACACAGATACTGGAATCTGAAATGGAAACAAATTCCAGGAAACTCTGGAAAACTCTGCAAAACTGTTGTTCGTGACACTGTCACTTGAGCTTTTCTAGTCCTGAAATCAATTGCAATTAAGGAAAAAAAGATGGTAATGATTTTCTGCAGTTGGTAGAATATTTCTTCTATTGATCTTATTATATTCCACATGAATAAAATAATATGTATTTTATAGCAACACATGCCATTTGCAACACTGAAAGACATTTTCTATTGTGACTTTATTTAGTAATTTTGGAATCAATTCACAAAGGGTCAGTCTAATCCTTTTAAACAAATGAAGTTTCCTGATGGATTCTAAATACTCCTTATTAACTGGAGTATACACTTAATTTCTCTGTGTAGCAAGATCACACACAGTATGACATTGATTTTGTAAAGAAAAAAAATCTTTAAAACATGGAAAAGTAACCTTAAGAACTTCTTTGAAGTTTTCTTTATTTTATTAAATTAATGTTTTTCAGACTCCTTCTAATGCCATGTAACTAACATTTTTCTGGTCTTAAGTGATTTAAACATTTATCTCCTTCATTCAGTAATTCTCATCTTTTCAATACAATATAGAAAACATTGTATAAGTACATTTCTATTAAATGTATTCAATAACTTCAGTGTTATTTTTATCAAAAGAAGATAAAAATCACTTATATGTATCCGTCGTTCTTGGTTTCTTGCTTTGTTCTCACATTTAAATTCCTTTCAAATAATGTCATCTTGCTTTTCTCAGGCTACAGACTATCAAGTCTTGCTGCAGTAGTCATTTGATTATGGGAAGAAGGGCTGCACATTAATGAACTCCTCATTTGATCTGACAATGGAAATGCACTCTGATGTTATTTCTAGTATTGACTTCAAAATGCTTTCACCATTAGTGTAAGCAAGGATGGAAAACAGAATGGGAAAGCTAAATACTCACAGACAACATCTTATTTACCTGTAGCAGCACAGAATTTTCAAGGCAATGGCTTCTATACTAAATATGCTGATTAGCATAGGACACATAAATAAATACAATATTTTCTTTGGCACAGCATTTGTAACTTAAAAAAGCTTATGAGAGTTATTTTAAGTAACACAAAATGAAATAAGTAACAATAGAGAATTAAAATAAGAAAAGATGAAAAAACAGCATTTTAGCTGTTCATAAAATGTATGAGGAGCTGAAGTTCATATGGAGAGAAAGCTTATTCTGTATTATAGGAAGTCCAGGGTAGAATAATCCAGAAGCCAGTGATGGACTGTGGATATAGAACGGTAAAACTAAATTGGACTTTGGAAGAGGACAAGTACAAGGAAAGCTCTGACTTCCAATCTGTACTTATACATCTGTACAAGTCTGTATAACTTCTACGTTTGAAAAAAATGTTAAGAACTAGATTTTGGAAAGCTGTGAGTTTGGAGAACCTGTAGGGCAAAACTACATTTTGAAAAATAACGTATACTTAGAGATTCTAACAAAAGTGGATTGGAGATACTGAAGAGTCATGTGTGGGAATAATTCCAGAATTGCTGAATAACAGGGAATACAAACAGATCCAGAAAACAATGAGAGTTTTTCTAGTTCCTTTTCCAGTTCCTCTGAAGTAGCTAAGTATCAGTCACTAATCTGAAAAGACTTTGACAGTGGCCATAGATATGTAGGAATTGCTCAGTATTTCATGTTCAGGCCCTCAAAGTGAATGCTAATACACTTAAACATATCCCTAGATATATATATATATAAAANAAACATGCTGATTTCCTGACTCATCTCCTTTTCAAAATATGGACATTAAACTACCAGTATTTTCAAGAGAAAATATCTGGTAAAGTACACAAATCCAGTCAAGGTTAATGTTTTAGACGCTGATCATGCAAATTGAATGAAATTGCATTGAATGAAAATGGGATTTTCTACAGAAAAATGTGTTTATATTTCCCTACGACATAAGTGAAAATGAAGATCATTTGAAGAGAATCAGTAACTTAACTATAAAGACATAAGGTTGAGTATCTGAAAAGCAGAGATTAAGTAATATGCCAAACTTCAGAAATACAAAATACATTGTTCATGACTGAAACGTTTATGCCATTTTCTTATAAGAATAGTCAGTCTTATTTTATATTTATGAGAAATGGCACACATACTGTGCATTGCCTTACATATAAATTAAGTATACATTATCCTTCTGCTTGATTAGTCTAATTTAGTAAGAAAAATCAGTAAAAACACTTCAGAAAAAGTATGTCAACAACTTAATTCTGTTGGAGTATTTTATCACTGTCTGATTGGAAGCCATTCACTGATGTAAATTTTTTTTCCACATTAAATATGGAATTATTTTTCTTAGATGCTCTTTGCTTTGTTTTTCTTCTACAACTTTCTGAAAGAAACTTTAATTACTTGACCGATACCATATCTGTCATTAATCTTGTTAAAGATAAAGAACAAAGCTCTATAGGGGAGGGAAATTGTGCTCTCAATTCTGCCATTTCATGTAATCAGCTATGCATACAACACCAAAGAAGCAAAAATAACCTTTTTGATGAAGAACAGTCTTTTTATTCTTATTGTTGTGAATAGCATTGATAACTAACAAAAAGGAAAACATATCAGAAGTCTTCTATGCATAACATTTGCAAGTTTGGAGAATATTTTTTTCGTAATTCATTTATCCTTTTGTTTCCTTCATAAAGAAAATGCTTCTTCAAAATACTCTTTTGTAAATATAATGTCATGCTTTTCAAGAGCTCAGAGGCTGCTCTGAGCTTCCTGATGTAAGATTAAAAGATGTTTTTCAAAAGAAGAAATAGATGAGCATTACAAAGTTGCATCAGTGTGAAATAAATGTTTGTCTAAGGAAAAAAAAAGAAATAAACATATAGCATAAAAACTCATCCTTCTTCCTCTGGAATAAAAAAATGTGCAGCACTGTTTAAAGACAATAATCACCACATGTATTTTGTTTAATTAAATATAATTAGGAAAATTAAATAACCATGGGATTAAGAACAGTCTCTGTTTAAAAGCTAAATCCATGTTTGAAACAAAAAATAAGAATGACTAAATGCCCCTGCAATAGTACAAAGTAACACTGAATTGTCATAGGTTTGGTGTTAGAAGAAGAGTTTTTTATATTGTAATCATTTGGAGAAATACTTAAGAAAAAGTATCAATGTTTCATTGTGTGGTAAACGGGTTTGCGTTTCCTCTAAATAAATACAATTACAAGAAATTCTAGGTACAAATAAAAAAGGTAGGTTCATAGCAAAAGCTGATAAAAATAACCTTTGGATACACATAATACCACTTTGGAAAAAAGATTAGAACTTTCTTTTATAGACTGAGAATTCCAAAAGAAGAATTCTGACCTTGTCATGAACTTTAAGATGTCTTTTATGTTATAGCAGCAGATAATTGGTACTCTTTGGCTACTTACGCGAGTTAAAACTGGATCTGAAGTAACTAGAAAAAACGTTAAGTGACAGTCATTCAGTGCTTAACCATTAAAATGATAAAATATGGTTGAGGTCTCTGCAGAAATAACAAAAAAAAAATATGTACAGACGTGGCTGAATGCAGAAGGAGACCAAGAAAACATTCTATGGTGTGAAAAGAAGTCATTAATGCTGAGCTGCAATGGCACGGGAATTTGAGGCAACAGTCTGACCTGAAACTGAAGTTACTGGCTTATTTCTGGCTCTCCTATAGCCAAACCAACCTCAAAAGCTTAGGCCACAGTCACACCTTGATTTCTACATAAAGTTTTGTACAGCATGCTACATATGATAAACTATATTCGCTCCAGGGGAATTAATAGAACTCTGAAGCATACGATCGGTTCAGTTTGATGCGAATTTAAGTCAAGTTAAAAATCGTTTTACATATGAGGAAAAAGAGGCTAATTCTGAAACTGAAATTTTCCCAAGACATAGATAGGTGCCACAGCTTTGCAGAACATCTCATGCAGGGCAAGAGATAAATGCAAGAAAAACAGGCTATGAGGCTGAGACTTTGTAGCCCTCACAGATTACTTATTTGAAAGTAACTGCTGTGCAAAAATATATTCAGAAATTTTTAGTTCTAAATTTCAATATATTTATAGGCAAAGGGGGCAAACAAAAAGAGAAAAGAAGAAAAGGGAGGGAAGCTTACCTAATGCAACACTGCAACACACCCCTCAAACCAGATAGCAAATGCCATTAAAAAATTAAAAGTGTACTCAGTGCATTTTAAAGGCTCAGTGCTTTGCCCAGACACTACTTAGAGTTTGGGAGATGTTAAGTTTGCATACTAAACAGCATTAACAATCTAAAAATATTTTTAAATTACCTCTGCTGAACCCCAGATAATATTACCTGCTACTGTTTCTTACATTTTTATCCGTTGAAGGAAAACTGAATTCTATCACATAAGTTTGTTAGAAATTATTTGCCATATGAAAGTCAATCCTCAGAGAAGCAATGAAATCCCCAAAGAATCAAAGATAAAGAAGGCCTGTGATCATCCAGCGACCCAGCCACTTCAACTCAACTTTCTGAAAAGCTGGGTAACATTCAGCTGCACCTGAAGAGAAATAAATGATCACATCCATTTTCTGGAAATTGAGTTGAAAACTGGAGAAGAGTCTCACAGTCAAGAAAGACAAACCTCAAAATTTAAATTACATACCAGATAGTATGTTAATTCTGTGCTTTTTCAGGAACAAATTCCATTACTATTTCCATCAATCACTGTGGTATCAGAGAAACAAAAAAGCAAACATTACGTTAACATCATAATGTACGTACACAATGAATTCCAGGCTAAAGCATGAATTTCTCTGGGATCTATCAAGGAAGGGCATGTTTCTGCTGGGTATACAGTTTCTGCAGTGTAAAAACTTTTTTCTTTTATCATTCCCCATTGTAAACTAATTCAATCAGAGCTACATACCGGAATAAAAATATGTGCATACACATGCAGAGCCTTTGGTTTTTACTTATTGAAAAAAAAATTATAATAATAAAAGTACTCACAGAAACATAATATTTCAGGATATGACACATTTCCTCCTCAAACTAATTTCTCCAAATTCTTGCAGGGATTAAAAGACAAATAATAAAAACTCTACATTAAAAGAAAAGGAAAGGAAAAACTGCCACAATTTTAAAACTTACGTCAGAGTTGAAACCGTGACCTAGTACCTGACAAATGCAACCAGCACATACACACGCAGCACATCACACAGGAAAGAACACACAAGAGCGCCCAATCCAGAGGCTCTCGTAACCAGTCACAGAATTATATCGATATTAGAAAGGTACAACAGCTAACAGCAACTACCAGGGTTTAACTGGCACATCTGTCCATCTCTGTACAGCACAGCTGAGACCCTCAGAGAGTTTCTTACTTGTTGTCCCTCTCTTAATAGAGTTATTCTAAGCCAAGAGAAGGCTGCATATTTTCCCCTGCTGGGAAAATATGCCTTTCCATTCCTGGATATCCAAAGCTGCCCCAAGCAAGAACACACGTTTGACACTCTTGATGCCCAACAGGTATATGAAGAGGACCAGGAAATATTATTTCATTTTTGTCAACTGCAAGAAAAAAACAAATCCTTCATGATTCATTACTCTTTTCTTACAAAATACTGTTTACTGAGCTTTATGAAAGCTTTGTGAAAGCATTTTCTTTGTCTTCTAATAGAACACAGTATTCTAGAAACTAGGAGTAAGGTGGTTTTGAGTCAATTTGAGTATCTAATCAAACACCCAGAGTGCTCTGTGCTTCCAGATAAGAAAAATGGGTTCAGGAGTGATTGACAATTCACTCTGAAATTCCTTGTATTCTACACAGGAACAGATGGCTCAAAATGCTGGAAAAATTCCTGCAGGTATCTAAAGGCCTGTACCTTGGACCAATCAGTTTCTACAGTATTGGCATACTATCCTGTTTAGAAATGTGAGCTACCTAGCTATCTCCCAAATGAAACCACTAAATTGAATTTTAATTTCAAAGATCCTATTATCCTCTGAAGTATGTTGCATAAGGGAAGGAAACAGAAACCTGCCACATAAATATCCCTACACAGCCACAACCACATTAATATTTTTTTTTTTACTTCTCTCAGTGATGCCACAAAGTAAATATGTTCATATGGTCACCTCTAGGAATAGAAAGTTAAACATTTTCACCTTTCTAAAGCTTTCCATTTTCCTGTGAAAGGTCAGACACTGTCACATTTTAGTCTGCTACTTCAGAAGTAAAACTCACACACTAGAAAATTTTTAGGTAAAGAAAGCAGTGTACATTTGCAGTACTTTAAATACAGCTATTACTCAAATCTCACAAACCTTCTGCCTGAGTTCTAAGTAATCACAGTGGTACAACATTTACCCTGACTTGCAAAGAGCAAAGCACAGTGCCTCTATATGATTTTGATATTTCCATCTTGACATAGGTTCACTTTAATTTGTATTCAATGAAATCCTGCAGTTGAAGTATGAGTACTGTTATGAAAAGAAGCAATGAGGTGGAAAACTGTCTTTTCAACTTTTTCTTTCACTGTTAAGAAAGTCATGGTATATTTCAAACAAATAGGAACTGTTACAGTCTCTGAAAGCATGTACCCTGGAATGAATTTAATTTAATCTTTACAAAATAACTTGAGTGGAAAACACAGTTCAGAAAGCGATACTGTGCAGTGAATTTCATTTACAAAGAAACAAAATGACTTACCGTACAACTACAATCTCTCCTCATACTCCATGTGATGTTATGTTTTTATATAGTACCTTTTTCTCTCCTTGTAGTGAATACAACTTTAGAGCTGTCAAAAATTATTCAGATTAACTTGTAATACATATGATTTCATATGTATGTATTCACATGTCAATACATTGGCAAATATTTTACATGCCAATAAAAAAAATATCCCAAGTTTTGAGTTTGCCTGGCTTCAAATATGCAAAGAAAGATTCCAGAATAATGGACAACAGTAGCTAATACAGACTTGTTGAATCACATATGAAGCAATGAAAGATCAACAATCACCTTCTCCCAAGAGCTTATTTCACTAGTGGTTTAGTTTCCATTAAAGATTACCTCAAAATTTATTACTATACTCAAAACTAAGCGAAATGTTTGGCCAAATCCTGGCTACAAGCAGCAAGGCAGAGAATCTCAGAAAAATACAGGGGCAACTCTATGCAACAAGATTACTTGTGTGATCCACTGAAAACATGAATGGCTTTCCAGGATCTCCACCACTTTTAAATTATATTGTGTTGAAAGCCTTGTTCCTCACTTAAGCAAAGGAACAGGTTTATACAAAACAAGCTATATTACAAAATCCATCTTTGTGATTTCTTCCTTAAAAACCAAACCAACAAAGAACTATTAGTCCCCACTGATAACCCCAAATGAGCAACTCGTTGATAGTGTCCCTTTCAGAAAGGAAGAATATAAAAAATCCTATTTCTGAAAATAATAAAATAGTCTTAGTTGTAAACTGTAGACATAGTCCAAGAGCCAGATACTGTGGCAGAAGCATTTCTTTATTGTATTAATAGCTCAAACCAGAGGAGGGGTGTGGGGGGTGTGGTGTGTGGTTCAGGGTTAGAAAGACTAGTACTGGAATCTAGATAGGTACAATTCAGTACACCCCCATAAACAAACTGTATATTACACAGCTATCCCCTGAGAACCATGTTACCAATGAAAAACATACTACAGCAACATATCCAGTAAAAATAAAATAAAACATCAATAAAATAAAACCCACAAAAGCACAAAACAACATAAAANCTTGGTGGCCCACACTAGATCTGAATTATATACACCTTCAAGCAAATAATTAGAATTATATGGACCACAATGCTAAAACTGTGCAGCCTTTTTTATGTATGCACATAAACAATCATACTAAGAAGTGAAGAAAAGCAAGGACATAGGTGTGCCTCCTGAGTTTCCAACTGAAAAACCCTAAAGATTCCAGCTTTTCTTCTGGCAGCTTCAGAGAACTCATGCAATGACTTAGGATCCCTACAGAAGCAAAAAGGGAACTTACAATAGATAGTACAGATGGGAAAAGGCATATGTTTGTTTTGGGTTTTTTCCAGCTTTGTCCTACCATTATCCAATGGCTTGCACAGGCTAATACAGTTAGGGGTTAGTTCAAACCAATCTGAAAAGATCTTTCATTAACCCTATGTGCAAAACTTTCCAAACATAATCTGATAAAGTCAAATAAGCACATCCTTACATTATTTCAGTGCTTAAAATTTAACAAGGACTCGCGTGTTCTTCTGCACCTAAATCAGGAAAAGCGCAAAGGAAACACTAACAGGTATCAAAACAAAATCTACCAGTCTATCCACATGTCAACGGAAAGAGATTTCAACACAGGAATGCTGAAAAGATAACCACCTAACAAATGTCTGGAGACATCCAAAGCCCAGAAGCCTGGAGAAAAATGAAATGTTGACATTGAGGGCTTCTTTCAAAATGACAAATGTGCTGCAGATATTGCCATAGACCAATCCTGTACTCACAAATAACACAATGGAGAAATATGAGGATTTTTCTGCCACAAACACAGACATAAGAGAATTATTGTCTCATAATAAATTCAGTAATATTTTATATGCATGCCACCTTAAGAGAATTTTTTAAAAATAAATGAATTTTTTTAAGTAACTACATGCAGTACAGTTTTAAATTCACTATCAGATGTTGAATAATCAAACCCAAGCATTGCTTTAATCATAATTTGCAAAAACTTTCACCATGAGTATCTCCAGTTGCACCACTTACAAGAATGACTACAGATGACAGTGCATCACTAGAATCATCAGGACAAAACATTTCCAAGCATAAGGCCTACAACAACCATATCACTTAGAATTTTCATTTAAAAGGCAGATACTCATTCACAGTAGATGGTCTTTTCCTGAGTCTACAATAAGAAAGAATTTAAGAATTATCACCATTCATGTTTTTCACCATGAACTTTGCAACATCAAAATAGGACTTTTCATAAGTCTGAAAGTGTCGTAGAAGAGAAGGAAACAAACTGCATGCACTGACAAAACACGCAGAGGTAATGAGTGCACTGAACATCACCATCAACGTGGTAGTAGCTCAAGCACCGAGAGAGTAAGAAGGACAGAGTTTCCCAAAAGAACATATGGAGTGGATCATTTCAAAATTATAGAGAGCAATATTTTAACACAGTACAGAGTCAATACAAGTACATTAATAGCTTGAGGAGTTTTACAAGGGGCACCAATTCCTTACTTGGCAGAAGACAACAGGTTACACCACATATTGAAACAAAAGAAAATTGCAACTTAATCCAGTAGTAACAGTACAACCCATGGATCCACTACAAAGTTCATGTAAGTCAGTAAGAGCTGTTTTTATATTTCATTGAATGGATACCAGATGTTGCTGATTAGAAATCTGGATCAAATTTTAAATGCCAGGTGAGTATCACTTTAGAAATAACTTAGGCATCAGAAGTAGTTTACCCATTACAGAGTTCCCAGTATCTAAAAATAGTGCTGCTTATAAGATGCATGATTTGGGGTTTTTTTCCCCCTGAGATTTTCGTTTTAAGTTTTTTACAGCTGACAGCTTTTGTATAACAACACACTTTAAATTACTAGAAGGATGCTCCTTTGAAAAGGTACTGTTCACACAATTTTTTTCAGATTTTTTTTTGTACTAATTTTCTCCTGTTAGGAAAATGCAAGAGTTGGGCTTTTCATTTTGCTATTACCTACTCCAATCTTATTTCAGCTGATTGTAAGCTTTATTTTGCATAAAATACATCAAAATATCTCTGGCAGCTTTTATCTAAACCAATACAAAATAAAGCAGGCAATCACATTACACAGAATATTCAGAGTTTATGTTGCCCTTTACAATGTAATCCTTGAGCATCCCATTTAGAAATTAGTTGGCCTTCCTATAGACAAGCTGATTGCAATATAAACTTGAAATATGATGTCATATCTAGTCAACAATTAAGAAATTATAATCAGAAATTTTATTCATACCAGGTTTATTGGTTTTATTTACTTGAGCTGGTTATTTAACATTTGCTTTCATGAAAGGTATACCTGAATTAGAAGATCATCAAATCTGATGACCAATAATGTTGTTGATGTTCCAAGAACCAAATTATTTATCAAAAACAATATCATAATGTAATGAAGTATCTTGTAATTTTAAGGTTACTGAACAAGTGAAGCTTTCCAGCACCATTTACAACAGTTCAGAATACACTAACCTGCAACAATACTTACTATACATACATTATCTATACTAACAAATTTTTGAATGCAAAATAGCAAGAATTAGGAGGAAAATTTAATCTCTGCACTATAAAATGTTGCCGAGTGTTTTCTAACAATGGAAATCCTTGTTAAGAAGCAAAGAGGAAAAAAAAAATCACTGAAGAAAAACAACTATTATATTTAAAAGACCAGCAATTTTTCCATTCTAAAATAATACTAAAAATACATAATTTTGTTTTACTAATGGATAGTTATCTGTCCTAATCACTCTACATATGCATTCTGTCTTATTCCTTGATCAGTCCTTCCACTCTATTTTTAGATTGCATGGTCTTAAAATTGAGATGGCACATTCAGAAAAGCCTAGCTCATTTATCCAAAAATATTCGTTCTTATTCAGGTGTTGGTCAAATACCTTCATTTACTGAATAAACTCTCTTTTATACAATGGGAGCTGCAGTTGTCCACCAAGATTCCAGATCTATATTTTAAAACTCACTAGGAGTTAAATAGTTTCAGAAATCATTGAAATTAGAAAGGTTCTGAATAAAACAGCAGCACTGGACTTTTAAAAACTGGATAAGGAATACTTGTGAAGTTTATACCCCAAATTAAGAAATTGTTCTCCGTTCCCTTCTACAAAATTTTTAAAATTTATTTTAAAATGCCTAATTTTAAGGAAGAAAAACAGAGAGAAGCTAAATAAATTAATTTTTACTATGATGGCTTTAATACAGGTGCCAGAAAATGCAGTGTTTGGACATGTTTGAGTAAGCAGTTGTGAGAAATAAAGCTAAGAAAACACTTCACTACAATCATCTAACATTGCATCCAAATAGTACTTCTATGGTCTTTTGGCATTAATGTATCCTGCTTAGCTTAACTTAACACAGTAAGAACACTGATTGGTAAATTGTTAATAATGCACATTTTGAATTTTTTCTTTTGATAAAGAATGTGCTGAAATAGAAAAGCAAATTAAAAGTAAGCATATGCATATGTCCATTACTAATTCAGGAACCTGCATACCTATATTTCACAATCACCTTATAATATGTTGGAGAAAAACTAATTTTTTAAACCACTGGAGCTGGATAATGTCTTTTAATAGCTGTTTTGCCCCATTACCTTTAATTTGACTAAAAATATAAATTGCAGTCTTTTGTTAGAATTGTATCACAAATAAAGCAAAATGCAATTAAATAGCTAGTCTTTAAGTTACTAACCAATACTTGTAAAATGTAGGAAAAGCATTCGATGATGTCTCTCGCTGCAGATCAGGGAAGAAAGTTAGGGCAGGATCAGTACCTGCAACTCTAGCAGTACAGTTGAATTCTCAAAGAATTTTTGCTGAAAATACAGAAAATCTTACTACTTTTCCTCACTTGTTTTTTTATGTGTTGTTTGGAAAAAACTACAGAATAACCACCATATTAACAAAGGTCTATTGGCTTTTCCACTGTAATAAAAAGAAACCTAGCTGGTGTGTTTACTTCTCCTGCCTGACAAGCCCCTAGGCTATGGTCAAGATGCACACCTGGAGAGCCAGCGGTGGGCATGGCTACTCACATCTTCCCTCTCAGGGCACCAGTAGGTTGCAGAGGCTCAAAGTGGGAAAACATGAATTCTGCTTTCTAGAATTAATGTATTCACATCTGAAAATATGCTGACATTGCTTACATTCACAATTTATAATGCACAATATAATACTTTTCATAGACATACACTAAGTCCATGTTTACACAGCTAAACAACAAGGCTGTACTTCAGAAATAAGGGAAGTATTCTGCAATTCGGGATTCATGCTAAGAAATAAGATATAGATAATATAGATATGGGGAGAAAGGTAATACACATGAGAAAATGTCTCTAGAACTTGAAAACCAGCTGTAACTGCCAATTCTCTCCCCCTAAAATTTTGTAGCTCTGTAACTCATTTATAAAGCATCAATAAATAACAATGGATCAGCACTTTTTTTACTGTTTAGATCTGCAGATACCACTTGTATAGAGAACTGACTAGATATTGACATGTGCGTTATAAATTTGGTAGGAAGCATCATGCAGCATAGGCTTTTCCATGTTCAGTTTCTGTTTAATTCAAATATGACAGCTATTACAAGTTTGAATTTTTCAAACTGGAATATCCTTTAAAATTTCTTAATGCACACAAGGTGACTGAAAAATTTCAAAGTTGGTAGAAAAGAACTGCTGCTCTCATATTAATGAACAGTAGCCATTCACTAAACTTCAAAAAAAATCACTGATATCAGAATAAACTTAAGCAACACCTTATAGAAGTGTAAATGCTAGTGCTGTTTGAATTATAACCATAATGACAGCATTTTTAGTTTGCCACAACTTTTATGCAGGGAGTAACACAGGCCAAATATTTCAGTATGAAGGACTTTGTGCTCACTGCAAGAAATGGTGGTTTTGGCCTTGATTTCAATGATGTTAATACTTCAGTACTGGCCAAATAAGACATGCTCAAATTGAGTAGTTCTCAGCAGTTGAATACTACAAGAAGCAGCTCTAAATTGACAACTCGCCTATCCTGCCAGAAGTGAAATGAGAGTACTTTTGGTGGAGAAAGTATTTACAGAAAAACACCTGAGGAAAAGGAGAACAGGTAGAAACCCGATCTTTAGAGTTTTAGCAGGTTATTCCATGACTAATCTCAAACCTTCAGATTTGTCAATAAACCATTAGCAATAATTTCTGTCTGTTCTAACAATTTGTGTTTCTGATTTGTATCATGCACAAAAATGAAATTAAAACTACAAAGTACAGCATTCAAATATTGATGTTTACCATCTACAAGGAACTAAAAATGCTGTTGCACTCCTGCTGCTGAATATGAGGCTGGCCCTAAATACTGCAATATCATTAACTGCAGGTAAATGACACTATTTCAATGCCAGGCAGCAGTAAGTTGGAACGATTTCCTTTTGTTTAATTCCCATTATTAACACATTAACATACATTTATAAGTTCTTAAAAATCATTGCCTTGCTACTTTAGCAATATTTGAGAAGGCATTTAAATTTATATTTACTGACAAATAATGCTGAAGATTCCCTTTGGGAAAATAGGTACTACGCATTCATGCTATGCTGGTATTCTATGATCTGTCCCATTCTGATGTTGTTGTTAAAGTCTCTTCAACCACATTTAAAACTATCTCATGAATCATTTTAAGTTGATTGAATCAGTTTAATTGACCCCCACAAACCTGTTCATTAATATCTATTCTTTGGTTTCAGTTCTGTGAAATGAAGGATCTTCATTTCCTTTCCTAGACTTTAATTCTCACCTTCTCTGCTCCTTTTAGTTTAAAGAGTAACTTGTTTCTACTGACATGTTCACAGCCTTAAGAAGAAATATTTCCAACTTCAGTATAGCTCAAAAGCTGTTTTAGATGAAATCTAATCTTTAGACTTTATAGTGTCTTTTTAAAACTTAATGGTAACTTATACAATCATTATGATCTGACCGTATAAAAAAGCTAAACAAGCTGAGAATACCTTTCAAATACTACTATACCTCATTTCAGTTTCAATTAAACCTACATTTCAGACAATTGTGAGGTTTTTCAATTTCCTTTCATATAATTTTTGTAAGAAAATTTTTTGAAAGAAATACAGAATTATTAAATCAGTGAACAGAATTCATAGAGAAACAAATCGTATATCATTTTATATTATATGAATACAACTTTTGTCCTTATTTGGGTGTCTGCTGTTGCCTGCATTTCAAATTTTATATTTTTTATAATTTCACAAGTTATGGCTACCTTCATGAATGAAAAGCAATCTTTATATTCCAGATGGTATTACTACAAATAGCAATAGGACAAGAGGAAGTTGCTCTAGGGGAGGTTTAGATTGGATATTAGGAAAAATTTCTTCAGTGAAATTGTTATGAAGTGTTGGAACAGGTAGCCCAGGGAAGTGATTGAGTCATTGTCCCTGGGGGTATTTAAAAGATGTGTAGATGTGGCACTCAGGGACATGGTTTAGTGGTGGACTTGGCAATGCCACTCTCTTAATGGTTGGACTCAATGATCTTAAAGGTCTTATCAAACTTAAACAGATTCTATGATTCTGAACGCCATCGCTGCTAACCGAAATCCCTGCAGACAGCATAATTAGTAGTGCTTCATCAACGAGGTTTTTCATAAGCAAAGTTGCAGAATAACTCTCCTCTGGATTTTAGAAACTCAGTTTTATTCAAAAGGCTTTGTCATACCCGTTCTGATTAAAGCATTACGTGCTTAAAACTTGAAATCCATCTTTGACTTTAGCTCAGCACACATCCTTAATGCCATGAATTACATTCCACTGTGGGGCATAGAGGGAAACCAATGCCAAAGAATGTGCCCAGTTATCATTATTAGCAGTAGAGTTCAACAGTACTTAGGATGTGGTCATAGTAGCAACTGCATGTATCAGCAGTTGCCCCTGCCCAAGGTGTATTTTCTTACTCTCTGGCCTTTATTTGCCTCCATGATTCCCAAAACTGAAACAGGTTAGCTTCTCATTGAAGAGTGTCATTTTTCAAAGGTACCTGCGTCTGGGAAAGGTTTTCCTCAACCACAGATTAAGCACAATGTACAATTTAACCAAAGATATTTTCCTCTGATCAATCTCTGCATATCTACCACCTCCTGACACCAGAAAATGGTTCATACATCATTATTCATAGCAGTCCTTGCCAAAATTTAAATTAGGGGAATTTCTAAACAGCTAAGAGAATTTTGCTGTAAACATCAATGCTATTATAATATTGTATCGCTAATGCAATTTGTTTAGTATTACATTTGGAAAATGGAATGATGTCATCATTTACAGGTATAATTATTTTTATCATAAAGATGAAATATTGTTTCAAAGGAACAATAAATCACTTGAAGCACTATCCAAAGCTTTTCCTTTTCCCCTCCCCCCATCCCAAGAACAACATTTTTTTATATTTAAATTGCTTTAGTTGATTTCAGACATTAAAAATATTAAGAAAATCAAGAGATATATTTTTTAAAATGTTAAACAGAGAGGTTTGTTCAACTTTTTTCCACATTGTGTAGATTGAGAACCATGTACTCCAGCTAACAGAGTTGTATAGTTTCTTTGGTGATGTCAGTTTCATTTTAATTATATTTTTAATCTTTGTGGTTTGTCTTTTCAAAACCTTATTAAAACCTTAAAGAAAACAGTCATTCTTTGCTTTGGGACTCACACATTAGAGTCTTTTTCCTACACTCATCTGGCAATTCAAAGCCTGCAATTTTCTTTGCTTAGTATCAGCTGTCTGTAAAATTAACTTTATAAACATAAAACAAAACTATTTAAAACTTATATGACCAATATTCACATATAGATGAGCTATAGTAGTACAGATAGTACAGCTTCCAATCTCACATGACTATATTAATAGATCACCATGAAGTTCATAGGTTTAAGACCTATTTTGTATTTAACAAATTTTAATTTAGCTTGTGTTTTCTTCTGGTTTTTGTACTCAGCAATGCAGGGGCGGGGGGAAGAGGGGGAATCCACGAAACCTATATGATATTAAATATGTCAAAACCAGACCACAGTATAACCAATTATAGGATAAAGCTTCTATGAATGTCAATGGGAAAAAAGTGGATTCCTTAAGACATCATACTCTTGTAGCCAGCAAGTAGGAGAACAGCCTCAGTCTTAAAGTTGTTCAGACATGCTGAGACTGTCTCCTTTCACATTCTTGTGTGTCACCTTCCTGGTTTCTCCCTAGAGACCTGTATTGGATTTGCATGGCAAGGATTTGGGAAGATGCTACCTGCAAGAAGGACTGAAAAAATACATCACTCAGAAGAAAACAGCAGATTTCCACGCTCTTAAATATGTGATTGTTTGATGCCTTCAGACAGAAGCAGAAATTGTCATTTGCTTAGAGTCTTAAAAGCGACTGTTAAAGGCCATGGGGGTCTCTTAAGGACATGGTCACATAGTGAGATGTATTTTGGAGATTCCATCCCACAGACCCAAGTGTGATTCAGCCCAGAAACAGCAGAAATGACCGGAGTTTTGCTTGCTGATAGGGGCAGCAGCAAAGGCAGCAGGAGCAATATCTCCTTCTCATCATTACCTTCTCACGGCCTAAGGAGCCCAACAGTTCTCTGAAACAGGCCCTACAACCTTCTACAGTTTCATTCCTTGTCATGTAATTTCACAGCAAGCCACTACCTTTCCTAAAGCTCACATCCACGCTACACCCTCAACTCCAGCAAACCAGCTACTGACACCTTCTCTACATACTCATGGCTCTGTGTATCAGCCTAGAGCTCAACAGGGAGGTCAAAGCTTCCTAGAGCATTCTTGACTCAAGAAACTTCCAAAATAACTTAGATGGGTTGAGTTCATATGAATTTAACTCAACATGTTTAGTGAAATGTCAATAGGAAGCAACCAAGTACACTCTTACAGTTCTGAGTGAAAAGCCATTCTTATTAAAAGCATCAAGATATAGGACCTGTTCTCATAGTCACAGAGAAAATCCCTAACATTCTTTCAAGGTGTAGAAGTGCTGATCCCTCTGTCCACTTATTTCTCCCTCTAGTTTCAGTCCACTGCCGGGAAAGATGTCAAAGCCACCTTCCTCTGACTTCTGCTGGATGGTGAATCAATATATAAATACCTTCCACTATTTTTCACTGACTCAGGAAAAACTCTATACATTTTCTTTTACAACTTCCTAATGATAGATAAAATGGTACACCCACCTAGATGCTTACTTACATATGCAGAAATGTTTCAGAGACTTTAATAATATGAAAACAAATTGTTAAAGTGCCACAAACAAGGATTTTCCTTTTAAGGCTTATCACAGTTATATGACTTGGCCTAACCCAGGCCTGTGAACAGCTTGTTCACTATTAGCTGGAGAATGCCTGCAATTTATGTTTTTTTCAAAACATATGCAAGGTATTCAAGCTCTCTGATAATATACTGTGCTCTGAATGAAAGTGAAGCAACTAGGGATGATCAGGAGATTCACCTCAAAATTTTATGCTCTTAAAGTTCTCCAAACTACAGTGCAACAGTAAGTGTTCAGGATATTCAGTAGACACAATGCTACTGAAAACAGGAGTAGATCATTATTACATATCAAAAGGAAATGTTGAGACTATTTAAATGCATAAAAATTAGAGTTCAATATTTATGACTTCCTGCTCTTGGAGAACAGACCCATAACCTAGGATTCATTTCCATCAATGTATTTTTATACTGAAAGCTAAGAATAAGAAATAATTCAAAAGCAAATAAAACTTTTTGAAAGTAAACATTCTTATATATATGCTTTATTTCTGCATGATTCTGAATAATTTTCCTCCTCTTCAGTTTTCCCTTTCACTTCTCCTAATTTATATCCTTCAATTTCATATTTTATTACTCCATAAACAAATTATTTCAATATATTATAAAGACAAATTGTTCCATAAGCAACAGAACAAATAGTACTAGGTTTCCTATTGCTTCATGTTTCATGGTTGAATTATTTCATGTCTAATAAGTGAACACTCCAATTGAAGCTATTCCTGTAGCTAGGAATTTATAAAACATTTCTGCTTTTTTATTATTCTCTTGTAAGAAGCAAATTCAAACTGTATGCTTTACTACAGGCAAGGACAAGGAGTCTCTGTCTCCGCTCTCTGGCTACCAGCATTCGTGATCACAGTAGAAATGTGATCACCTTTTCCTGTTGAGGCTGAACAAAACTTATGTAGGAGGTAGAGGCAGCATGTTGACACAAAACAAACACATTAACTTAGACAAACTAAAACTATGTTAAAGAAAAAATACATATTACACAAAGGGTGTTACGATTGCTAGCAATTTTAGTACAAAGTTCTACCGTAACTGAAAATTATAGATGTAAAGCACTTGTGTTAACACTTGCAGTCCCTTTTTTTGCAATTGACACTACAGTTTTTTCCAAGCTTCCATTTCATGTCAAAAATGAAAAACGTCACAATCTGAATGACGAATTAATATGTTCTCTCTGACTTCCTTTTGTATGAGTGATTCTTCCTTAATAAATTTTGCACTTAGAACTGCTTTTAAAGGAGTAAATAATTTTTAAATATTTGAATATTGCTTACTTTTACATTGGTTTCTCTCAATTGGCATAGACGCTGCAAAAATATAAAGGTCTAGCAGAAGACATAACTGGGTTTATAATTATAGCAAACCTAATAATTGTTGTATACAGAAATGTCCTAAGGTTATAAACATTATTATAAACAAGAATCCTTTAATTAATGAACAGACAAATGTTAAGATGGCAGATCAGATCTTTCCTCTAATAATTCTACCAATGTATGAAAAATGGATGAACAAAACCTACAAAGGAATCAAATTTTTATCTATTGTATTATGACATTTAATTCTGTGAATATACTCTGCTAATTTTACTACTTAAAGTACTTTCAAAAGTGTTTTAAACACAGAGTCAAATTGAACCGAATACTGTTTTTTTTTCTTTACAGTAGTGTAAATACAGAATACCAGAAGAGGAAATCCAACATGATTTTAAGTAAGATTTCAATTCAGTACAATTTTTTTACCCCAAGAAAAGACAAATTAGCTTTAAAATCCTAGTAAGCACTTCAGAATGCATACAATTCAATAGTCAAAAAAAGAACTATTTTAAAAACTTCACAGTGCTTCTAAGTGTACACTATTACAATCCAACAAGGAAAGAGAAGAAATAATTAATTTTCACAGAACACTGGCTTCTACATCAAAGATACTGCTTGTAGTCAATGAAAAAAGTGGACAAAGCTACCTCCGTGTGATACGTCCAATTAAAAAAAAATTCTATTTGTTACCTAAAGTAACTTATTTTACTACTGTGTATGGAAAGAATGATATTTTGATGAAGATTCCTTTTTTTTTTTTCCTTCTCTGCAACAGAGAGATATTTTGGTGTAGTGCAGTACTTCATTCTCTGTCTCAGTATCTTCCATGTTCTCTGTACTCTACAAGACACGTATAGGTCAATTGATAAATCCAGCCTAGTATACACATTATGCAATAATTTTCAAATAATTTATGTAAAAGGATTTAAAATCATTTGCAAAGCTATGAAGGAAAATTCACTAGAGTAATTGAACACTCACTATCACTAGACTTACTTGGCACCACTTTTCATGATGAAATCTGCTAAGCATATACTCACATTTTCCTAAAAAAATACTGGAAAAGCACATCAAAGAAATTCTTCCCAGAGAAGATCCTGGTCTACATTTAGAGAAACTAGTATTGATAAAGGGACAGAAAAGGACCTGCCATTAAAGAATAAAAGGAGTTTCAAGCTCCTACCTTTCATGATACCAGGAATGGTATCAAAACTAACACTCTGCAACTATATTTGGATCATTTGCACACACTTCAGATTTATTCTTACATTAATTTTCCAAATTATAAAAGAAATTCCACATAAATTTTTGTAGTTTGGGAATCATGGGCATTATGCTATGGTCCTTTTACTTTATCTTTGGTAGAATTTGGCAAGCAGAGAAAAAAATACATATAAAAGGAACATCACAAAAGTATAAAATGTCTCAGTCACTTAATATAAAAATATATTAATCTTTATCCACCCTTAGATTCCTTCTCGCCCTTGAGCTTCTCTGAAATCCCAATCTGCTGAGCAAGACTGAGAGGAAGAAGAAAAGAAGAAACGCATGGAGGACCATTTTCAAGACAAGTATGACTCTAGAGAGCCACTGACCTCCATTTAAGAGATAGTCTCAGGGAAATGATATGACTGAATAATGGAGAAAATTCAAAGGCTTTATATGGGCAATTCTCTAGTCTTAGGGTTGCTTTTTTTTTTTTTTTCATTTTAGATATGTAGTGACTGCAACACTAGGAGATGAGGCAATCTAGTAAATGTCTCCCTTGGGGTAGAGTTCAAAGTAATCAATTACAGACAAAGGGAAATCTTTCAGAAGAGACTAGAACAGAATTGTGCCTCTTCAACTATGGTGAAGGACAAGCCCATGACTGATCTTGCAGTGGCCTAGAAGACAATAAGATTTGACAGATGAGACAAAGATCTACAGACCTGGCCAGCAAGGGTCTCTCTCTATCCCTTATGCCTAATAAAGTAGCTAATCTGGGATCCAGATAGAGCTAATATAGTGAGACCTGCATTTATACACTAGTACTAGATAGAGTTTATATCTTGATATACGCTGTTGAGGTAAAGAAGCTTGGTCAGGCTGTCATGCTTTTACCTGGTGTCAGAATAACTTTGTTACAGAGGGAGGCAGCAACACCTTCCTACTTTACATGCAGTGTCGACTAAAACAATACTAGATTTATAGTGCTATTGTAGGCAAGATTTTAAGGGATTAAACATCAGTCAGTTCATTCTTTATGCTAATCATCCAACACAGAGAAACAGCTCACATGATTTCTGAAACACACCTGTATACTGAGGCCAGGATGTACACACATGCACACATCATTTGCAGAGTATTTTTCAAAGTGTCTGGGCAAGCCACAGTGGCCCAACGCTCTTTCTCCTGGCACAGGAGTAAATAACTGGCAGTAGGATCCTTACTTCTCTATCTTCACCATTTTTCAAAGTTGTAAAATTTTAATACAATAAGGAAGTAAATAAACTCCTCTATTTCATACCTTTTAACTGAACAGTGCATTTCATTCTAGTTGGGGAATTATATTTACTTTACAAGATTAACCTGCTTAATTCAGATGTAATAATTTCAATAAAAACAAAGCACTTACCTTTTAATCATTCTTAAACCCTTAGTGCTATGCTCCAGAATTAATAATTTAATCAACATCAAAGCCACATAAGTATGAATAACGATTATATTAAATCTGGACTGACATTTGAACTATTGTACACCATAATCTAACACTTGAATAGCCAGGGCTTCCCTGTGGACATTAAAACTTACATTTAACTGCATTTTTTTACTTTCCATTTTTATTTCCTTTTGTTGTATTTATATATTTTTCAAAGTAAAATCTTCCCCTTTAAATTTATATTGGCTCTTACTGTAGAAGACAGCATCATTCCATACTTCTGACATTAAGAACTTCCACAATAACAACTACTATGATCCAGAAGGTAACATTCTGAGCAAGGACCAAAGAGAAGGAACAAGCATATTAAGCAAGTTTAATCAGGATTCTTCAGCTGTTGAAACTCTTCTACTTCGCGAAAGAAAATCTGTCTTTCTCTACCTGCATGCCACAGGTCCTATGATGCAGTTATCAGCTAATACACTGTACAAACTCATACACTCACAAACAAAACTACGTATTTTTACTAAATTACAGGAATAAGTTAGAAATTTATTCCACGTGTACAATAAATCTCTGCCCAGCTATATCCTTTGTGAAAGCAGATGTTCTCTGAAATTATATAATCTTTCTTTGACTAGATCACAATTGTCTCACAGTTAAAATATTTCAGCCTCTGAGTGCTTAACGTTAGAGATCAATCAAAGAAATAATGAAAGGATGCAAAACCTAAAGGGCATACCTATTGCACATTCCCAAATCCTCAAAAAACCTGCAAGGCAGAAGAAAGTCCCATCAATATTTTCAAGTGAAACATGTGTAATGATCATATCAGTAAATGGATTCTAGTGAGGTATCTGCCAAATGATCTTTGTGAACCTGAATATTGGCAAACTTCCTTTTTTTAAATTATGAAGACAGTAAGTAATGCTTTCACATCTATGAATAGATTGGCTATTAAAGATTGAAAACTGGCTGAATTGCCAGGCTCAAAGGGTGGTAGTGAACAGCATCACAAAATCCAGATGGAGGCCACTCACTAATGGGATTCCTCAGTGTCAATACAGGACCAATGTCCCATATTGCATTAACAACATGGAAGATGGGGCAGAGTACACCTTCATCAAGTCTGCAGACAGTACAAAATCAGGAGGAGTGGTTGATACACTTATGAGCCATGCTGCCATTCAGAAGGACCTCGACAGGCTGGAGAAAAGTGCTGGCAAGAACTTACTGAAGGTCAATAATGGGACATGCAAAGTCCTGCACATGGGGAAGAATAGCCTTATGCACCAGTACAGACTGGGGGCTAACTGGCTGGAAAGCAGCGTGGCAGAAAGAGGAGTTGGCACAAAGATGATAAAGGGATTAGAGCATTTGTCACATGAGGAGAGGCTGAGAGAGCTAGGGTACTTCAGCCTGGAAAATACTTACCACGATCTTATCAAAGTATATAAACATCTGATTGGAGGAGTGAAGAAGATCATGCCAGACTCTTTTCAGTGGTATCAAGTGACAGGACAGGGGGAAACAAGCATATATTAAAATATAGGAAACGCCATTTAAACAGAAGAAATGCTGAGGGAGGTGATGTTTCTGGTTTATTTGGTTTGGAGTCTGGAGGAGTTTGTTCAGGTTTTTTTTGTTTTGTTTTGTTAGGTGTTTTTTGTTGGTGTTTTGGTTTGGTTTGGTTTTTTTACTGTGAGAGTGGTCAAACACATGCTGCCCAAAGTAGTTGTGAAGTCTGCATCCTTGGAGATATTCAACACTCCACTGGAGATGACCTTGAACAATCTGATACAGTTTACTCACCTCTGACCAAGGCAGGGTTGGCCTAGATGATCTGCAAAGGTGCCTTCCATCACTCAGTGATTCTGTAAAAAAGAATTAGCACTTGCATAAAGCATCCTCTCATGAGAACAGCAGGAGTAATCATATTGTAGGCCAAAAAATTTCTTGAGCATTACCCACAGTGGAGGCTGGCAACATCATTGGTATAAAGAAATGTTCTTTCCTCTACATCCCTCCCCAGTCATTTACTTGTGCCTACCTCTTCCCTTTACTAGCAATCATGTGGCCATGCAGGAAGTAATACATGGAAAAAGAAACAAGTAGAAACAAAAATATGAAATAAAAAGAATTTTCAGCTGACCCAGATGACTACATCATATACAACCTCTATCAACAAGTAAAAGACTACTTTATCACTTTAAACCCTTTCAATATCACCTTAGACAAAACTTCAAACTAGACGCTCAAAAACAATGGTTTCAGAAATCTCTTCCTTAAATTTCACAAAGTTATACATAACAGGAAATGCAAAGAAAAACAAGGATTACTCAGCCTTTTATAATTCTTTCAGCCTTCTTAAATTCTCCCCTCATTTGCTGAAAAAAGAATTCTTTATATATTCAACACATTTCCAAGCAGATGAGCTCTTAAGTCACAGCCTCATTCATGTTAAATGAAATTGCCTATTATACAAATAAAGCAAAGAAATTGCGCTATGTCACTGGCATATTGAACTTATTGGCTCCTAATCCTTTGTAGTTTGAATCCCTTTTCCCACTAAGGGAAGTCATATATATTAGCAAAAATCATCATGAAGGAGCTGGAATCACCATGTCACAATTGTGGACAATAGCACAATCATGAAGGCCGCTAGTCTTATATTTATTTTTGCATTTCATGACAATGTGAAAATAGGAAATATTCTGCTACGTGTCAGACAATCCTTCATATACTTCCTTCTAAATTTCCTTTCCTTCATCTGTCACTTGAAAATTTGCTTTAAACCAATTATAAATATTGTACTTGGCCAAACTGAATGAAGTAGTTACTGAATGAAGCCGATACTGTAACTAAAATTTTATTCACCACCTTGTTTGCGAAGTCATATTGTAGGTATCTAAAAATCTTCACTTTAAAAATTTCCATTCAAAGTCAGAACTTCTGTTGTGCACATAATATCATTTACTTTACATGAAAAAAAAAAAGGACAAATCATAAAAGAACTAGTTTCTAATTAGTTTAGGGAGATTCAAGAAATTAACTCTCTGAAATAAGAAAGAAATAGATCAGAAATATTCATAGAATCATAGAATGGTTTAGGTTGGAAGGTACCTTAAATGTCACCTTGTTCCGCCCTTCCTGCCACAGGCAAGGACACCTTCCACTAGACCAGGTTAATTAAAAGCCCATCCAACCTGGCCTTGAACACCTCCAGGGATGGGGCATCTACCACGTTTATGGACAACCTCTTCCAGCATTTCACCACCCTCACAGTAAAGAATTTCTCCCTAGTATCTAATCTAAATCTCCCTTCTTGCAGTTTAAAACTTGTCCTATTGCTACACTCTCTCAAAGAGTACCTCCCCATCTCTCCTGTAGGCCTAATAACTAATGTCCTGGCTGACTAACAGGCATACGTTAGAGCAGAAATAGCCTGATTAATTCTTCATTCTTATCAAACTTCACTACCAATGAGACAAAAACTATCACTCTGAAAAAAAAAGTATTGATGATCTAAACTAGAACAGACTTGTCATAATTTTCTCTTTACCAACTCTATCCAGCTTACAGCAGATACGAACACAAAATTCCTTCTCTGAGGATGACTGAAACAAAAAAAATTGATAAACCAGGCATTTCCCTTTACCAGACAGCCATCAGTTGGAATCTCATGGAGATGTTCAAAGAGATGCATCTACACAGGATAATTCACAAATGGCTACTATAGAAAGCATGTAACAATCTATTATTATTTTTTAAGGTCTTTGAAATTCTGATTACATGCTAATTATATATATAGAGGTGCAACAAAAGGTTAGCACTAGGGAAACAGCAAACAGGTCACTCTTTTTCACTACAAGTAAAAGTACTTCTGCCCATTCAAACTAATGGCATGGGATGCTTTGTAAAGGAAGACCTTCACTGGGCTTCAGCAGAACTGTTTTTTCACTCTTCAAGAAAGTATAAATGCTTCTGTCCAAGAAACAAGCTCCAATGTTACCAGATAGAGGAAAGTGTCACCTTGATGCTTTGCTAATGTAAAAGCTACTGACTTAGAATGAACAGCACTAGAAGCACTTAGATCTTCTCTTCCTGTGTCACTTTGCCAATGTAACTATAGTTACTTTAGGTACGGTTTATACTACCTGTGCTACCTCTCCACAGGCTGTGGAGGAAAAGGCAGGCCTGAAAAAAATAACTCCTGAAGTGGAAAAGAAAGACAGTGGCTGCAAACTGGGGGTCCATTCTTCAGGAAAATCTCAGACATTCACTCAAGTTTCTTTCAGGAGGTAGAGGGGGGAAGAAAATAGAAAAAGAAAAAAAGAAACATCTCCCAATGTCACTCCTACAGAGAACATACAGAAACCATCTTTTTGACTCATTTCAACAACTTCAGCGTTGTGGTTTGGGTTTTTCCATCAAGTACAAATCAGTCTAAATATAGTATAGTATACTAAATATAGTATTCAGGCAGGCATTCTTGTGTTCCGAAATAAGTAACACAGCAATTCCTTCTCTTCTGAGGTCACATACAGAAAGTTTGGGAGAATCTGTATCAGGGTGATGCTTTTCAGAGTGGTGTTTTCTCCTGCTTGGTGTGTTATGCTTTGTCTTCAAAAATTTTCAATAAAACATAAGTAAAGAGATAGACTCATACAGCCCTCACCATCCACCTCCTTCCCTTTTTACTCAGCATTCCATGCTTAGTTTATTACCGGTTGTCAGAGAAGAATCCAATGTTGCATTTCCTTGCAATTAGTAAGCTATGTTATTCTGGTAAGGAGCTGATCTCAATCACCTCTCTTAATGCTCCTTCAGTGTTCAAATTACAGTTGTCAGCCAACAGAATAAGTATTCCCATACAAGGCATATCTAATTTAGTTTGCATGGAAAGTAACCAAACCCTACTAACACATGCACAGTCTTACATAACTCCCAAGTGGTCAGCCGGTCAAACAGTTTCAAGGAAGACAGTGTCTTCAAGCTTCCACTCAGAAAAATCACACTGCTGGTCCCAGCTACTGCCTTTTTATAGCTTTGAGAATGCAATGCTCAGTTTCTGCTGGGGCGTTCTGGGTCATAAATTTCTGCTTTTCATAACTACATCACCAACCCTGGCTATCTGTCACTCATTATTGCTTCATCATATAGAGGAGCTACAAAGTTTACCTAAGCCTACATAGTAATGCATGGATACTCATTAAGCCTGGTAATTACAGCACCAACTTTGGAGACAGGTACACATGGGGCTCCAATGTCATCTCCAATGAAGAGACTTGCCCACTTTTCAAAAAAAAGTAAGAAAAGCAATTGTTCAGGAAAAGAATTAACAGTTCTAACTTTTTTAAATGGAGTACTGAATATGACATCAAACCCAATATAAAATAATACTGACATTATAAATAAGTGATAAATAAATACAAGTGGAATTCTAGCTGATATAAAGCTATGAATTTGTATCACTAAGTGAAACTAGGACTAAGTTTACATATACTAATACAATTTTAATGCTTTTACATAGGAAAAGTTCAGAGGTGCACAATTTAAATTACTGTGTACGGCCAAACCACACCTTGTAAAATGAGGCCAAAAGCTTGCTGCTTTATATTTCAAATCCTAAAACTTCATTTCAGGAATGCACTGTCCTCAGTCTTCCATTTTTGTAACTTTGAAAATCCTTAGATAAAGGTTATACACTAAAACAACACTTTCCATTTATCTACAGCTTGATAAGCAAGATGTTGAAACAATTTTTGACAATGGATGTGGAATACTCCCCACTGAGGACTCTCTCATAGACCATATGGATGATCTGACAAGCTTCCAAGTGACTACACCACAAATAAAACATGAAATATCCTTAGTCCCTATGCCCTACCTTTTGGTGTACAGGTTTTAGAACATCTGTGAACACACTACAGGCCAGGAGGACCAAGACAAGAAAGTATCAAGGCACATAAGTTAAAAAGCCTTTCTCTCTTTCAACTTTTCTCCTTTTATCTCAGGTCCATATGTTTCTATGGTTTATTCTCATTTTTTACTGGAAGCTGACAAATCCAAAAGATGCCATCATCTTTATTCATCTCTACACCAAGCACCTCATACTTCAGTTTCTTGTATAACCAAAACCAGACTTCCTGGTTTTGGTCCTTTTTTTCCTTCCAGTCTTAGATGGATGATGGTGATGATGGTTCCTAGGTACCTTGTATATTTTGACTTGGCTGTCCATTTTTACTGGGCAACTGACACAATAGGTTGGCAGGAATGTCAATGATACTTACTAAAGGGCAGAAATTCTTCAGTGAAAGACCTTTTAAAAATACAGTCATAGTCTGTTGTATTTTTCAGATCAATTTCAAATATCTAAATGCATAAGGACTGTCATGTAATTGTAATTCAATTTGATTCAGAATATTATGCAATTTTACTAATCTCTATATGAGACATAAAAAGATGAGGCACCTTATACAGGACTTATTATTCATTAATATTATTGAGAAACTGTCATACTAAAAAGTTACTTCTGAATTTTACCATATCTTTTGCAAGATTAAGCTAAATTATCTTTTGCATTATTTATTGCATAATTTTTAAATGTCTCTATCACAGTCATTGTGAATCTATAGCTTAATACATCAAAAGGAAATTAAAAAAAAATCTGGTTGTAATATTTAGGACATGCAAGTAAGAATGCACAAATATTTTCAATTACATCAACCATTCAGGAGTTCATCAAACAATGGCTAGTTAATTTCAAAATATATAGAAGTAATCTTTTAGTATTTCAAAAGTGTGGGAAAATGTTATATCTCAGTGGCTCAATTCCTATCTAGGTTACAAAACCGTAACACAATTTAATGAAACTGTGAATGCCACATATAAAGATTAAAATATTTGTACACATGAATAGGCAGTTGATATATGCATTTTTTTTAAAATGTGAAAGTTCTGAGTACTGTTGGGGTCTTTTAATTTAGTAAATAGCATATGCTAGTCTTTCAAATAAAAGGCTCTATATAAGCCATATATCATCAGTACATCTACCTTAACTCTTCCTAGAGGTATTGTTTACTGTTGACAAATACCAAAACATTCAGATGTATACACATGCAGTCTACTATGTTGTAACACTTTAAGAACGTTTCTAAAGGGAAAGAAATATTTTCTTAATATTGACAAAGTGTTATTCTCCACTTCATCATTATTGTAGGCTATTAGATACAGCTTTGGCATCTCTATTTTCAGAAGGAACCAGCACCAATAGCTGTGTGTGGGGAAGTGCACAGGGAGATAAGCTCCTGTTGTAGAGTTCTTGCAAACTTTACTCCTTAAAGCACACTGAATCAATACAAATAAATAAAATTTTAATTAATTACCTTTTCTTCTGTACAAAATGCAAATTATGAAAAGTTGTCATGAAAACTGTATTCGAGAAGCTAGTTTCAAATATATTCTTTCAGTCATAACATATACTGTGAAAATGCAAAGGCCAAAAGTAAATATATTGAAAGAACTTGATCTTTAATGTGAGTAAATAACACAAAGCTTTAAGTTATTATTTGCTTTTTTTATGGTCCTGTAAAAGCAATTATATGATGTATCTACAGCCCGGTATTCACATTTATTCAAATGTTATTTCTTCCTTGAAAAATTGACATTTCTGATTCAAATATAAAACCTTATTGCAAACATAACTATCTCCAAAAAAAAAAAAAATTTTTTTTTTACCTAATTTATCCCTTTTTTTTTTAGTTAACTAAGTGTAAACGTTTCCATGGTATTTTCTTTGTGTCAGTAATACATAGTTTTAACTCTTAAGTTACCCCTTTCTTTTGAAACTAACCAAATCCCAGAACTGGAGCCATTTCTCACATGCAATAAGAAATTTTGAAAGTGATGAGTACATCATAGTATCATACTCTTTCCTTCCTGCTTCTTAGACAAGAACAAATACAAAGTGATTTGGTAATCAGCCAAAAATCAACATCTAGATGTGGTTTCATCTAAAATGAAATTTAACTGATTTTAAATATATAATAATAAATAAACTACAGATACACATTAGCAGGTTTGAGATACTAAAAAGCTTGTTTTCTAATTTCAGTTTCCAAGGAAAAGCATAAATTTCTGTAAAGATTAAAAAACTAACATGATATTTCATACGTTAAACATAACTGTACAATAATGTTGAAAAAATAATTAAAAATCTTGCCTCAATATATACCAATTACTTAGAGAATCATATTAAAGAATTAAAAAAAAAAAAAAAAGTTTCTTATGCAACAACACCAAGTAAACATCTGACCTAAACCTGATCCAAATCAATTGAAAGATTTCCATTGATTTCAAGAGGTTTTGAATCAGGCTTTTAAGCCATACAGAATCAGAAATATGCATAGATTCAGAATGTAGGCCTTTAAAAAACATTAAGGTTTATTAAACAATTAATAGGCCTTTCAGATACTGTAAAGAAGATTCTGGAAGAAGCGATAGCACAGTATTCTAAGGTCTAATTATTTGATGAGCTACTAACCATCTGCAGTTTAAATACAAAAGGACAAAGCTCTCCACAGTAAGAACTACTTTCAAGGATAACATGGTGTGGAGGGTGGATCTTGGCCAGCCACCAGGCACCTACCTAGCTGCTCTCTCACTCCTCCTCCTCCTCCTCCTCCTCCTCAACAAGTCATGCGAGACAATAACATGAAATAAAGGTCATGGGTTAAGACAAAGTCTGGGAAATTGTCACAGGCAAAATAGGTTTAACCTGTGTAAAATTAATTTAATTTATTGCCAATTAAAATAGACCTTGACAGTGAGAAACAAAGACCAATTGAAAACAATTGTTTCCCTTGACCTCCCTTTCTTCTAGGCTTAACTTCACTCGCTCATTCATGACTCCTATTTCTCCTCCCCGCCCTGAACAGCACAGAGGGATAGGTAATGATGGGCTGCAGTCAGTCCATAACAGCTTCCTGCTGTTGCTCACCTGTGGCCAGTCTACTACAGAGCCAGCTGGAACCAGCTGTGTCTAGCATGGGACAGTGCCTGGTCACTCCACACAGAAGCCACCCCTGCAGGCGCCCTTTCTGCAAAAATCTGGGCATGGACACCTAATACATCTCAGATGGCAATAAAATTATTTAGTGTCACTATTGCTTCCTCAAGAACTTATCAAAACACAGAATATATGAATCTAACTCCCTCATGCCTGATGAAGCCAAACACATCTATATCTTGGTAGTTTTTAAGTATCTAACAAAACTGAACATTCTGATTAAATTTGATGCTACTTGTGTAAAAGATGAAATGAGTAATGAAATGTTCCTTGAAACTGTGTTATGTAAACATCTAATTTAGAGCAAATCTGCATCTGCACAGTTTCAAAGA
This sequence comes from Nycticryphes semicollaris, assembly GCA_013400055.1. Lineage (NCBI taxonomy): Eukaryota > Metazoa > Chordata > Aves > Charadriiformes > Rostratulidae > Nycticryphes > Nycticryphes semicollaris. Next base: position 111,392 of record VXBJ01000805.1, read on the forward strand.
TATTTCTATTATGACATAAATATACTTTTTACTTGGATGCAGAAACAGGACCAAAGCTGCTCTTTGAAGTCCTATAGCCTGGCCTGCTTTATCATATGACAAGAAATTGGGGCAGGGAGCCTGGGGGGAGGAGACGACAGAAACATATAGCAGACACTTTTTGATTGAAGCTATTTTCAAATTATTTGTGTTGTAAAATGTTCAAGTGGCAGGTGGCAAAAATCTTTGCAGTGCACAACAGTCTCTCTCTATAGACTCAGATGATTTGTTCACAGCTACTCAAGTTATGGGGCATTAATGACAGCTGTCTGAGCTGATTTATGCTACCCTGCATCTGGTGTGAAAAAAAGGTTCATTTTGATGAAAATTAAGATGCAGTAAATCCGATCAAGAAATCAGTGTGGCATATCCATCAATATCAACAATTAACTTCAAAATCAATTGGTTATTAATGGTGAAGATGCAATATATATTGCACCCAGGAGCAATACCACTATAGTCCAGTCCTCTAGGGTTGTAATAATCTGCCTTCTGCTAAATAAAAATAATGATAAATGAAACAGACAATAATATATACCTAGCACGAACTGGCAAGTTAGGTCTAAAACACAAAATCCCTGGTATTTCTTTATTTAAATGTGTTTACCAAGAAAAAATAGAAACTATTATGAAATCTTCTGACTTCCTTGCTACAAAATTAAAGAATTAACAAGTCAGCTGCCCAGCTAGTGAATGCTCAGCTTGGCTTGTCCTGACACAATTCGAATTTGAGGGTACAGGAAAAGTAAGAAGTTATAGCTTGGCATATGCCTGGCCAAATGAACCTTTCAAACAGAATGCTCTATTGCTTTCCTGAATAATACTTTACATACATTTCCAAACCACTGTGCATTGATTATCTAATATAAATAGTTTAGTATAAAGTCATTAAATATTATTCTTTAAGAGATATCCATGTAAGCACAAAGAAATTTAGAGAAAATATTAAAAAAAAAAGGCATTTCAGAACTTCTGATGATTCTAAGCTAAGTGACAAAAACAAATTAAAATTTCAGTTCCTAGTCTGTTGGTCTTTGTCTAACCCAGTAGAAGCAGAGACCTGCTGAATCAAATGTTTCAGAGTAGTATTTGCTAGATGCATAAGGATAACAGTATTCAGAAATCTCATAAAGTCTATGTTTGATTTCATACTTACTGCCACTTGTAAGAAAAAAAATCAGGACTACTTTGAGGTAAGGTCTTCTAATAATATAGCAATAGGCATCTTATTTCCCAGAGTCTTTATTTTAATATAAAATAAAGCGGCACCACATTTACATTCTACACTGTTTATACTCCACTCCTTTTGCAGCCTAATGCACTCCTAATGCAACCCTCAGTGAAGTTCACCATCATATTTGTCTTAACTCCATCAAGAGTAGAAAGCCACTCCCTATTTTATCAAAAAGAAATACAAAATCTTCAGAAAGGTTCCAGATGCTTTATGTTTTTAAGTTAAACATATGACCTACTGAAACCAATTGGAGCTTTATCATTACCTTCATACAAAAGGCAATTGACAATTACATCTGCCAATAAAATTTCTTTAGACAGCATCACCATCCTTGCCTTTTTGTTTTGTTCAGCTTTAGCTTGGCAACCACTAAATCACATCAGTTGTTTAGCACATGCACACTGTTCACTGAAAACAGTCATTCTGCACTAATGTTATCGAAACTCCCTCTCACTGGAAATAAAAACTAGATCTGATTTCAAGAATGGATACAGAAATTCTCATTCAGCAAAAAAAATAAGAACACAAGATTATGTTTGAAATAAAAAGACAACATCTTCCTATTCTGAGAAAGGGAAGACCTTTATGGTACACTACATTAAAATGGCGATTTAAAATCTTTTTTATCCTCCAACCCTCCTCTTTCATATCCTTTCCAATTCTTTATATGGACCTGTAACACTTTTTTTTAATAGCAGAGGGAGGAGGAAGTTGTTTCATTTTGTTTACAAGTTCAAATAAATATTTTTTTTCCATAGAATTATGTTTCAGCTTCATAAAGTATTCAACAGTTTATAAGTTTTGTGCCTAGTTTAATAGCTTTTCACATTAATTTCAAAAGAACTACTCACAACAATATTTCTCAAATATGCAAACAGCTTAAATTAATGGGAAATTTCTTAAGGAAATATTAATAATTTTCACTAGTCTTTAAGGTGCAAAGAAAGCAAAAGTCATTTTTTCCATGAATAAAGCTTCTATTTTGATTGGATATTAGAGGAAAAACATAGAAACAGTGCCTAATATCAGTTAGCGTAATAGATGTATTTGTACATGCCACACTGCAGCACCCACTTACAGGAATTTATTTCATTGAATTCGCAATTTTAAAAAATATCTTTTTCAAAGTAGCATGTGACCTCAAAAACCTTGCTATGTTGTATTAATCTGTGATTACCAAATTGGTAAATAACACAAATAAAAACATCCAGTTTTTCCCACATTTTTTCCCATAGACCTTCATGCTTGCAGAGAGAAATGAAAACTGCACAACTGATGAGAAAGTCAGAGGACTGTGACTCCTCGGGAACAGGAGACTTGATATCATGTAAAAAATTAAAGTTAAGATGATGAATTAATGCTATTTCATGTACATGTTGTGGTAAGGAAAACCTCTATCTGAACTTTTTTTACACCTTGAAGGTTCTGTAAAGACTCATTTGTTGCAAGAAACTACCATAAATCTTCTGTTACAGTCAAGTCCCAGAAACTCAGTTAAACGAACAGAGCAGTTAATGCAGAGGCCTGCAGGATTTGAGACCATTTTGAAGACCTGGTTGAAAGTTCAGAACAGGATTTTTGAGAAACCAGAGTCTCAGTGAAGAAATCAAGAGGATCAGTAAGATTTTGAGACTATACGCACAGGGATATACGATCAAGCTATTGCTGAGAAGGAAACATGAACTGAGATATACACAAGCAGTGTCTCTAAAGTAGTCCTTAAATGTGCAGTCAACACTTTGTGCTTTGTTATACCAGACTTTGTGAGTTTACTGGAAATCATAAAGTGTAAAAATAATTAAGTTATAGAAAGTACTCAGCAACTGAGTCCTGTATTGCACTCCCTTGATATTGCATAGTTCCTCAAGCATTGTAATAAACATTAAGTTTGATTATTCATCCTAAATGCAAAGATGAAACACAAGAGGAAAAACTACTTTTAAGTGATTCATATTTGGATAAGAATGTTTTCTAAGCTTAAATCATTGCTCTGTCTTCTATCTATGGAACACAATAGATAACAGCACTGATACAGACATCTGTTATTCTTATGCTCCTCAAGTAGAATTTCAGAAGGGTCCATTCAGATTAATAAATTTTCACAGTAGGCTGCAAATCAAATCATTACTTCCTGCTCAGAATGCCTCAGAGTAGCTCCACACTGACAACCATAATGAATAGGGAATAGAGCTACAAAATTGCTATTTAGTAATTCTTAGTTCCTAGGCTTAGTAACAATGAACAGAAAAACAGGGGCACCCTCCAGAGGAGGAGGAATTGTATGCAATTGTGCCTCAGATGAGGAATGTAAAACCGTTAAAGCACTTTATTAGATGCTATTTTAATCTCTCACACCATGAAACACAAGAAGATGGTGAAAAAATCCAATAGTAACTGCCACAACATCATGCTGATTTTCATTAAATTTGTTGAAAGGGGACTCAGCATGGAATTATTAAACTGCTTTCAAAGGCAAATGACTAAAATGGCTCATCTATTTATAGCCATCATTCTCAATCACTTTTTTTTTTTTTTTTATAGTGACACCTGCTAGTTCCTGCTACAGTTAAAGTTCTGTCAGTCTTTCCTCAAAAACCCAATTTTTTCACAGACTTATACCTTGGAGGTAAAAGAGACTATCTTCCTTTAAAATTGGCAGTAGAACTACTTAGAAATGGTTTTAAGAAAACAAAAATAAAGAAACCATGTAAGATAATTGTCATCTGATTACGTATAAAGATTTAAAACCATCATCACTCCTTACAGCTTTCAAACTGCTTTTTGCATTTTAAAGACCTAGATACAAACATGTTTTTTCAATAGCAAATTTATAGAACAGTAGCTTATATATAAGCTAGGAACAACCTCCATATACAGATCTACATACATAAACACATATACATACACATACATATAATAGAAATATATTTATACAGACAGTATTCTAGAATTCTGTACTTCTGGAATTTGTTCATAATGGAAGAAGAGTGTTTATTTTTCAGTGAACTTAACAGTGTCAAAAATTTTAGACATCATTGTTTTTAATCACAAGTATCCCAGCACGCATGCATTTAAGTGATAGGGAAGGTGCCTGTGACAACAGCATTATCTGGAAAAGTAAGTGCAAACTTGCAAACTGTGCAAACTTAACATATCCAAAAAATCCAAGTGACAAGTAAAAGCACCACAGCACTACACACACTCCTAATTCTCTACTGCCATAGCATCTGTACTGTGAAAATAGTTTTGAAAATAGCCAGTATATTAGTAATTACCCAAAGTTTGGTAACTAGCTTTCTATAACCATATAGCTAATTTCATCCTCTTACATACAGCTGCCATTTACTTTGCCATTTAATTTAGGGCATTCTTCACATACTTTAGAATTACAATAATTATTTTTATATAGCCTTTAAGCTTCAAAGAAGTAGTCAGCCAAATAACAGCATTTTATTCCTTTCATCATCCACACATTCAAAAATTGTCCTCAGCACATTAAAAAAGTCACTAATTTACTTGCTTAAGATTTGTTCTATGCTTATAAAGACAAATTGACTTATTGTCCGACAGATCAATCTGCGCTACTTCAGACTTTGAAATACATCACTTTCTAAAGGAAAGTAGTCCCTACAAAGGGAAGAAATAAGATGCAAGGAGCCCCCTTCTTTTTATGAGAAGGGTGTTTAAGATCCAAGATCTCTTAGCATCATTGAAAGCCTAGCAGCAGACGCAAGTATCTTGAGAACAGACAGCTGCAAGTCCTTTGCACAACATGAAAGCATCCGAAGATTGATTCTATTCCAAAACAAACCATTTCTTTCACAATTTCATGGTAAAAAACATACCTGAATACTCAGTACTCCTTATCTAATCTGCTGAAATGCATTTTAGAATTTTTCTATCAATTAGTAAACCATTACAATTTTGTGTGATGAACCATTCATCACATTTTAATTGCGGCCAGTCAGGAGTGGCCATTCTGACCTTGCAGTCCTAACAGTCTGCTGAGAAAACAGAACCTCACCTAAGTAAAGTTATACCAATACATTTTGTCACTACTCATCATCCCTTCTTTTAGCTTGTCGATTCAACTTCTTAAACCCATTTGAGCATGCAGGTAACTTCATTCATTTGAGAAACTGAGGTCTTTTGACATCTATACATCACAATGGGATTTCTGAACACAAAAAATAAAATGGGTAAATCCTTTTACCCCCACTATGGATGAGATCCATTTCATCCAAAAATACATACATAAATAAATACTAATAAAATTTTAAATAGAAAACACTGTACTTAACCACCAGGAACATCAGTAATAACTGAGTTCTTGGATACATTCTTTTGAATTAACAAATTCATGGCATGCTATCCCAGAAAAACCTGGTATGCAAGGTTTTCTTATCATTCACTTGTCTGTTCTTTTTCATGCTCATACTTTTTCTCAGAGCTTTTCCTGCCACTATTTTTTAATGTATGATTATTTTCTTACATATCAAAACAAGTTCATACACAGCCCACAAAATTACAATTACTATGAATTTGAAACTAGAGGACAAGAAAGGAATTTTGCCACAAAATAATGTTATCAACCATATTAATATGGTAGGTGGAAATCCTCTTGTATGGAAAGATTAATATACTTACTGCGTGCATGCATAGCTAAATATTTAAAAGTAGTTAAGAGCTGTATCAAGACAGTTTTCAGTCTCTTTTTGCCTTGTGGTTTTTTCCCCATCTTTTATTTTAACATATGTTGACCATATATACTGACCACTGTTAAAAGCGCGACACTGAACAAAACAGACCAGACCAGTTGCTCGCGCGTTTACATGTAGGCTAAAGAGGAAAGCATTAGGCTTATATGAACAGTTAAAAAGCATATGGCATGGATTTAGAGCTCAATGCATATTTTGGTGAGGTTCTGCTTTCAAAAATTTTCCCTCCTTTTTCTTTTAAATCTAAGTGTTAAAAACAAAACTGCAGAGGTAATGTTGCTGTTACTGAAGGACATGGTGCACGATTCTTAGAAATAGGTGATGTCTTACCTCTTCCTGAACTACCTGATAGAACTGAGAGAAAAGACAGTCAACAGACAAAAGCATTTCTTCAAGGAAAAGTTTGGTTAAGAAACAGTAAAAATAATCTGAAAAATTCCACTTACTTCAAATAATGTAACTGTAGTATATGTCTGTTTATAGCACAAATTTATTCTAAATCTTAGCTCTGTACTTATCTGCTGTTGAGTGTCAATAAAAGTCAATGAATTAATGCCACCTGATTACAGACTCCTGGTGCTAGCAATTTACTCCTTTGATCAAATTGATCTCACTGAGTTCACCTGAAATTACACTTTTCACTATAATTTGTCAAAGGAGAAGCAAACAACTCTTAGATTGTCTTCCCTGCAAAGGCCTTATGCTCACACTACAATGCTTTTACCTTGGCAACATCTCTTTACTGTTGTTAACTGCCTGCACAGGGTCACTAGAATCTGCCCAGACACTGTTGCAAGCACCACCAAGCAGTTTCTGAAATAAATCACTGGCTCAAGGAATGATAGCACTGATTACTCTTTGAATTTAAAACACAATTATTTCAACTTTTATTTTGTTATAAAATAGCAACATAATGTCCATTTAGAGTTTAAATGCAAGAAATTATTAATTGCAGCTCATACAGCTTTTATTTGGATCCAGTATACTGATGCCTTTTGAAACCTTCTGAATCAAATTTCACTGGCCTCATTTGTAGCATAGTTTTCTGGATGAACCAAGCAAAGTCAGACTTTATGATCTGAATGCTATATGAATTTGACATTTAAATTTCAATGAGTTTCAACAACGTCTATACTTATATATATATAAATTCACACAGGTAATGTTTTATCTTGATAACAAGGAATTAGAGAATTGGGACAAGTGGCTTTCCATTTGTTTTCCATTTTCTGAAATTCTGTCTTTGTGCTAACAAAATGCACTAATTAGCTGTAAACTAATTCCAGAAGTATATGAGTATGTCACACTGACATCTCTAATTACAAGATTATGCAGGTAAGAATTATAAGGACTTTCTTTTGTGAATAACACTAGCACATAAAAGCAAAAACTTGGAAGCCCACAGAATCTATTATTATTACCAGTTAATACTCTCCAAGGATAAACATAAATGAAAACACATTAAAAACAATGTTTTAGTCAAGTTAACTCATTATCTTACAACTTATTGCTCAATATTCTGTACTAAATATACACACTATCTGCAAATCCAGATCTTCCCAGTTAGTTTTAAAAGACACAATAATGAGCCTTTGTTGTGGGGAAATCTTTATAGAATTGTAAGATTCCTACCTGAGAAGGAATGCAAATTCTTATTGCCACAGAGAGAGTTCAAGACTTTTTCCCTATTAAAAATATCTTTAACGTTTTATGAATCAGAGCTATCATGAGCTTTGCATTTAAATGTGTGTAAATGTCAATTAATAGCAGGCAACTGCTGAGTTTAAATTGATTACTGTGTCTCATTTCATGATAGTCTCAAATTTATCTATATAAGAACATAAGTTCTGTAAAAAATAAATTGACTTTCTAAACAGCAAGATGTGAGGAACTTAAGCAGCTGGGTGCTTGAAGCACATGCCAAATTCTCAATGCTATAAATGTTGCAGCAGATTTTTTTCATAAATACTGGCATGTGTTTAAGTACAGAAACAGATCATTATTTTTCACTTCCTTTTCATGTACTGATGTTCATATCAAAAGGTTCTTTATAAAAATATAGAAAGTAAAATCAGATCTCAGAGAAAGCATTGTCCTCAAAGAAAAATATGATGCCTGAACGTTTTGAAAGAAACTGAAAAAATGGTTATATAGTTGATTATTAATTTTTCATCATAAGTCATATGAAAAAAATTATTACAGGTTTCACAGCTACCATTTTTAAAGTCACAAGAGCACTTCTTCCCACCTTACTTACCTCATTAGTGACAAAAGTTAGAAAGAACAGCTAAATACCTGACTAAAATAAATAATACCTTTTATTGCAACTTTCACTTGTTTCTCTCACAGCTGATTAGCATGTATGAAAATGTTTAGGACTTATCAGAAAAATGGTCTTTAAATAAGAAGGAGAGGAAACGGTTCACAGAGAAAAAAAAATTTGCTTCTTGTTCCATGATAGCAAGGTAGTCCAGGTGTCTTGTAACTATTTGTGAACTAGGAATGTGAACCTCTTACTGTTTTGATCAAGATACAGCACATATGAGCATAGCAGTAAGGAATATTTTTCCATATAGTCCTCGGTGAATCCATATTGCCAAGACTTGGCTACTCAGCCTGGTATTGAAAAAAAGAGGTGGCTTAAGCCTAAAAGTTGACATACCCCTGGTCATTGAAATGAGCATAAAATATCTTAAATTTTAGTGTTATTATTGCAATAATGATAATTGCGTTTTTATTTTCTTATACACATAATTAGATAGCAACTACTTAAATATAAGTTTAAGTTCTTCTTATGACTCCCCCATCCCTTTGAAGGCTTAAGTAGAATTAAATGTACCCATTTTTCTTTCTCTGATTTTTGACACATAGAGCTTATATGAAAATCTTTCTTATGTAGTTATACGACATGCTATAAGATACCACAAAACAAATCCAAAACTGCTACTATCAATTGTTTCTAACTATAACTTTCTTGCCAAGAATAAGATGACAGAAAAGAAATACTAACTGAAGATTAGGTCCTTAAGCTTTTCTTTTCTTTTCTTTTTTTTTTTTTTCAATTAATGAGAAATAGGTGGCTGGTGAAATTTTGTTTTCAAATCAATAGAGTTCAATTCACTTTTAAAAATACCTGTCCCTAAAGAGTTCATCTTCTCATAGAGTACTAAATTCAGAATATTTAAAGAATATTTAAAACAAGACAATCTGATATAAAAAAGTACATAGAGGAGGAATATTATAAAGCTCAAAAACTACAAGAGACAGCAATGATTAAACAAACAAACACAGAAAGTGTGAAAAGAAACCACCACTGGCATTCATCACATCTGAATGAAACCAAAATTTCAGAGTTTGATCAAACACACAGAGAAACTTCTACAATAAGGATACCTTAGGGAAAAATCAGACTAATTTACTTAATTAATTTCAGAAGAATCAAAAGACTGAAAAATAATTAATCCTCAGAAATAAAATCTAAGGCTTACTTTTCAAAAAATGACACCTTACTGAGGATGATATTCCTCTGCTCACACCAGATATCTCGAAGAAGTTGCTATCAGTTTTCATAGAAATGAAGCATTAAAACAGGTACTGGAACAAAAAGGTAAACATTATTAGAATGGCTAGGAGTTGCAATCTGCCAGAATAAGCAATCATAGTTATCAAGTTCTCTCACAAACTTCTCAGCTAAAACAAAATCAGTAAAGGCAGGTATCTGGCACCAGTATAAGAAATTATTACATTACTTTAAAAGAAAAACTAGGCTTTTCTGCTTCTTCAGTTGTGGCCAGTTGTAATATAGGAGTTGGCCAAGTTCTGTTAAAAGTATGCATATACAATATTGCTTCTGTGATGTAACTTCATGTAAAGCAACAAACATAAGCAAGGATATACTTCTACCATGGTTACTGTATTTTGCACAGTTTTGATAATCCACTGGGGAAAAAAAAAAAAAAAAGCTATACCTGGCTTGCTTAAAGGTTTATTTCAGTTTTTACTAAACTAAGAAACTTCTCTTTCCTTGTCATTTTCTCACTTTGCTCAAATATGCAGTAATTCAGATTTGTCTCAAAACCTGTGTATTTACTGTTTCCCAAGCACAGAGATTGTATTCATGTCATGCTAAGGCCCAACTCTCTGTTTCTACATGATTTGTACTTCTGACAAAGTTAACAGCAGCTGATATCTTTCAATTAATCAACATGACATAAAACTTTTTATGTTAATTAAACTTCACCTTTAAACAGCAAGTACGTATGAGAATCATGAAGTGGCTTGCTATCCACAGATCAGGTTAACTTTTTGTGGTCTGGACCAAAAGATAGCAAGGGGATTTAAAAAACCTTATCCCTTCGAGTGTAAAAATCCAGTTCCAAATCTGATAGGTTAACTTCTACAACTCAAAAGTTAACGTCATAAAACAGAATACATCTTAAATACAAACTAAAATTACAAAGGACCCTGGAAGTGAATTAACATTTTATAGAGATACTCAAATCCAGGATTGGCCTTTANAAGATGCTACTGTAAGATGGAAGACAAAAAAATACAGAAGATAGAAAGTTGCTTTTTATCATAAAACTAACATAAATAAAAATTAAACCACCAATAGCTCTAACTAAGGGCAATTTTTGTGCCTGGGAAATTCCCATGCATTCTGAGTGCCTGGGAAAACATACATTGTTTTTTGCATGACAGGGTTAACACACACAATTTCCCGAAAGCCAACTAAGCACGGATTTTTCAAAAACTAAGTTTGGAAAGAAATGACAGTATCTAAATACAGTCATAGTAGCTACATAAAAAGTTCTACTTTCCTGAAAAATAATTTACTACAGGATGACAAAAATAAATGTAAAGCATTTAGAGGCTCACAGATCTCCGTTGCCATATGGTAACACAGCATTAGATGAGCATAAAATAATAGCTACCTATTGTAAAGTTAATGGAGTAATTTATCTCTTAAAATGAATTTTAAAATCTCACATGAAATCATGCAAAATTTCCAGGAGCTAAATACCTTAGTAAGCAGAAATTCTCGGTTCCATTTGCCTTTACTATTGTTCTAGTACTTATACATTCTGTGTTTTAAAGCATTATAGTCTCAATAAATTACTAGTATCATAAACACCAGACAATGGAAATTTTTATTAACCCTACCTAACAGAATTTTAAGCCAGTTTGAATGGGATTGTTTTTCTTGAAGGGGGCAGGAATAAAGCTTTAATACAAAATAACAGAAGCAGATAATGAACAGTCCTTTCCTGTAACTGAAAGGCAATACACAGTGAACCTGGGATGCTCCTCAAGACATAACAGACCAGCCTGATGGAGCACTTGCTCTCAAGTGGAAAGTGACAGTTATGAACAGTGGAAGGAAGGAAAAAAGTAATCTATATATACATTTCAGCCTGAAATGTAGATGTTTCTTTCACAGAATACATCTTTTTCCACAGAATCATAGGGAGGGAAAACCAAGCAAAATACCTGGAAGGGATGCCCTGCCTTTCACTTAGTAAAGACACCACTTTTCAGATCCTGCCGTAAGTGATTTGGTAGTAAACATTTGCACCAGGTTTAGCACATCTCATGATATGCTTCAGTTTTAGCTTTGTATTTACACTGAACACACCCACTGTTACAGCTCTAGGATAATACTACAATTAGGGAGCTTCATTTCCATTCTAGCTATACCTGCAGCTGCTTCAACTGGAGACATTTGTATTAAAATGTTCTGAGTGAACTGACACCTCCAAAGAATTTCCTCATCTGTTGCTTCTGTCCATCTTTAACTTTGTTTTCATTAAGTAACAGGTATTTTACTCAGCTTCTCTAGATTCTCTTGTGATCAGAGAAAGTAAGGTGATTGGTTTTTCTTAGCTGGGTCTTCTCTGGGTTTTCTAATCTCCCCAAACCAGGGAGAAAAAGCATTCTTCCTTCACATATTCCAGAAACAAGCCTAACGCAGGAGCATACCATATCGTATATAGGGTATGACGCCTTAACTATTTATCCTCCCCACAATACTACCTTGCTAGATCCATTTCAGCTATGAATATGCTAATTGCCTGCAAATAATTTTTCTTAGCTCCTCTGCCCACTTTCTTCTTGTCAATCACCTTTCTAACATCAATCCTTATTACTAAATTTGCTAGTAGTATGTCCATGCAAAGATCAAATACTTATTCCTGTATATTGATTTTGCAATGTGTGTTTGCCATTTTTCAAAACTTATAACAGTAAATTCGTTGTTTTATTTTCAAATCTATTAGGCCAAAGTGGTTTGTTGTCTTTTGCAATTAAAAAAAATATTTTCAGATCCTCCCATAAGTGATTTGGTAGTAAACATTTGTTAAAACAGGAAGCATTTGATATAACACTAAGAATATTTGTTTAAACAAAAGTAAAAGATGGGGAAGTTGCCACTGCCAACTGTAAGCAGCTTTTCTTTTATTTTTCATAGTATAACTGGCTACTTTATGCAATGAAACATCCATAACCTATTTGAAGACAGAGACGTTATACAAAAGACTGAACGAAAATCTCTGTATTGGAGGTTCACAATCTCAATTAAAAATTTTGGTCAGCAACCCAAAATTACACAAGAGAATCTTGCAAGCCTTAGCTCTTAAATTTGCTGGGAAACATGGTGCATACCAGTTTTAATATGCCTCCAAAGTGGTTCTATTAATGATGCGGTATGAAAGCTATAATTCTGACAATACACTACAAATTATTTAACCTTTAAATCAAACCTGCTTAACTGCTTACACAAGATATGCTTATAGAGAGAATTGCTATTGCAATCCACATACTAAATCACTCAAAATGCTGTAGATTTTATATTCTCCTTGGGTTTGATACTTCAACTTTTCATGCACATTTGCAACTTGAGAATGAAATAAAGTCAAAGCTACAGAACAGTTATTTTTAATAAAACAAAGATTTTTACTAACGTGGAAAAAATTAATAACAACACTAAAAACCTCAGCATTTTCATAATTGTATTTATTTCTATTTTGCACATGCATATTTCACTCTCAAAATGGTTACAAACTTCACACATTGGCACAAGAAAAACTTTTTTAAAAACAGTGCTCTGTATTCTATTTCTCTATTAATAACAAAGCTGAAATTCCAAATGACAAAAATTTAAACAGTCTTTTCTAGTCAGCCTATATTCTCTATCATTATTAGCACTATTCCTACAATCGCCTTCATTCAGAAGCAGGGATTAAATATGATCCAAACACAGCTACTAAAATTATGCAACTATTTGTTTATTTTTCATTACTTGATTTCTTCTAGTTTTTCAGTAAATTAAGTCAAATATTTTTCCTCACTTCCTTTTGTTTCTTTTTCTTCAAATTCATTTCATCCTTATCACCCTATCACCCTGTTCTTTCCCTTCTGTCCATCTGAGGCTGAGTCTTGTATTAAACTATTCTACATGTCTAGAATATTTCAGCACTAGAGACTTTTGTCTCTTTCTGCTTTAAAAGCCTTTATTAGCCTTTGCTTTGGTTCTGATTTCTTCAGACCTTTTTTTTAATCTTATACCTTACTTATTTGCAAAAGAGGGTTCAGCATGCTTCTTGACTTAATCAAGCATTCTAAAATTTTCACTTACTTTAACTCCAGCAGTAATTCAGACCATCCTCTAGATCACTTTGGTTCCTGCTGTTGCTTAATTCAAATCAGGCTGCTAGCTCCATAAAGTGGTATCTAGAATGTTATTTTTCCACCACATTAAAAACAAATGTGTTGATAGTATTTTCAAATACTAATTACAGTTTCATTACATCATACACTGTCATACCTAAAGTTATCTTGTTAGTTTTCCTACCTAAACTAGTTCTAAGAGAAAGTAAAAAAAAAAAAAAAAAGGAAGAAAAAATGGTTTTAATATGCTGAAGAAATCTTACCAGAGGGTTGCTGAGAAAGAGAATACAAAGCTTCAAGACATTTCTGAGCAGCTGGGATCCCCTATTTCAATTATCTGGATTTCTAGATGGCTCTATCTGGAAAAGATTTTAGCATTAAAAAAGCGTTATTAAGATTGATGCATTTGTTTGAGAGTTATCAGTCTTACCATACCCCTCACAGATAACTCAGATGTTTATTTCACAGTTCCCTAAAGGCAGACCTCCAGCAGTGAGAGATGCAACACTTGAACACTTTAAGATAAAATTTTCAGTGTTGATGAAAATTTAAAATTGTGTATTATCAAAATAAGATCAGGTACATACAAATAACACCATGTACGACATTTAATTTTAAGGGACAATACAATACAATACAAAGTAGTTTTTATCATTCAGTTTATAGGGCCTTCTAAAAGTAAAGCAATAAGAAAGTAGTTTTAAATTACGTATAACAACTTCTAAGTGTTTTTAATATTTACTATCTAAAACATACATAGAGAATCACTACTGAATTCTGTTATTTTTTTTCCTCGTTCCCTGTAAATTTTCAATTATCATGGATAGAGAGGGAAGATTTGAGTTTGATTTTTTATCATCCTTTTCTATTTCATAGAACAGGAATCATGGAGGACACAGTAAAAGACAAGTGAGAAGCATATTCCCGACCTCCGAAAAACAAGAATATCTCCTAAAGCATCAGCTACATATAAAACAGAAAAGAAACTAAATGCATATCTTCAGACTACAAATACATCTTCATATTGCGTTATGTAGACTTGACAGACATTTAGACATACAAACAACAGAATGTATCCACATCATTGAAAGAAAAATAACTTTATGAATTTAAATGTTTTAACACTTTGTAAAGAGTTTCTTTTACTTTGATTTATAAAAATTTCTTGGATTAAAGACACAAAAAATTTCAGTACATTTCAGGTGCATGGAAATTGAATAGTTAGGTAAAGGACATAATCAGCAGTATGCTACACTCGCGTATTAGTGGCCATAAAAGGCTATATTTAATTAAGTCCTCTTCAGGGGTACTGCATACTGTGAACAGCTTAATGGCAGTCCACCAGCAGTTTTACGTGATTACCACTTCATAGTGGATTAAACCTGCCAACTTCTGCTAATTTTATCGTTCATACTTTACAGAAACTTTCTTTTTATCCATGGTAGATTTTTATAACCGGATTAATTTTTAGCTTGCTGAAAGCACTGTGAAGAGAACTGTCCTTTCTAAATAACCCCAAAATAGGCAGAGATAAAAAGCATGCACGTTTCCATAGACACAGGTGTAATGCATTAAACAGCCACAAATCTATTCTCTTTCTACAGGTTACCTCTACTTAAGATAGACTAGTACTATCTATTTTACCCTATAAACTAACGGACACAAATATGCCTGTGACATATCCAGGAAGCATGTGACTTGTTTTCAGAAAGCAATATAATTCATGAAAAATTTGCAACTGAAGAAACTTAAAAATAGATTATCAGCAAAGAATAACACACAGATTCTGAAGTCCTATCCAAAAGAGGTCTTTGATGTGCTTCATGTTATTGGTAGAATCATAGAATGGTCCAGGCCAGAAGGGACCTCTAGGGTCATCTAGTCTGATCTCCCCACAGTCAGCAGGGACACCCCCAACTAGACCGGGTTGCCCAGGGCCTCTTCGAGACTCACCTTGAATATATCCATGGAAGGGTCTTCAACCACCTCCCTGGGCAACCTGTTCCAGTGTTCCACCACCCTCATAGTAAAGAACCTATTCCTAATATCTAATCTAAATCTGCTCTTCTCTGGCTTGAAGCCATTGCCCCTCATCCTGCCACTGCAGGCCTTTGTAAACAGACCCTCCCCAGCCTTCCTGTAGACCCCCTTCAGGTACTGGAAGGCTGCTCTTAGGTCTCCCCGGAGCCTCCTCTTCTCCAGGCTGAACAACCCCAGCTTCCTCAGCCTGTCCTCATAGCAGAGGTGCTCCAACCACCTGATCATTTTTGTGGCCCTCCTCTGGACCCGCTCCATCAGGTCCATGTCCTTCCTATCTTGAGGGCTTCAGACCTGCACACAGTGCTCCAGGTGAGGTCTCACCAGAGCAAAGTGGCAGAATGAACTCTCTGATCTGCTGACAACACATCTTTTGATGCAGCCCAGAATGTGATTGACCTTCTGAGCTGCAAGTGCACACTGCCTGTTCCCATCAGAATCCCCAAGTCCCTTTCCTCAGTGCTGCTTTCTAATATTTCATCACCTAGTTTGTATTGATAGTGAGGATTGTTCCGGCCCAGGTGCAGAACCCTGCACTCACTCATGTTGAACCTCATGAAATTCACCTGGGTCCACCCCTCCAGCCTGTTCAGGTCCCTCTGGATGATAGTAATCCTGTTCACTTCAATAGCTTAGGCACTCGATGGGCTTAGCATTTTGTTGGGGCCACAAAGAGCTCCTTTTACTGGAGTAGTTCATTTGAACTGGAGAAACGAAGTGAGTTTTCAGGTACATAAATCCTTCTTAATGTAACCACCCTGGAAAAATATTTCTTTAAACATCACTTAAGAAGGGCTCAAGCTCCCAAAAACTTATTCCCCCCTGCCATACCCCCTGTACATGTGCTGTACCTATTGTTCTAACAAAAATGATTTTCCTCTTCCTACAAACATGGCTTCTTGTGTAATCTTAGACAAGTATAACTACAATGCAGATACTACTTGCTGAGTGAAGGACCTGCAATACAAATCACCACAACTGTGATAAGACTCATCCCTACAATTTACATTAATTGCCTGAAAACAAGAAATAAAACTTCCGTACGTCATCCTCAAAGGCAATCAGCATATACAGGGTTACATTTTCATAATATATAAAAATATGTAGGAGATAATTTGATTTCCTTTTTTAAACAAAAACCACAAGGATCATGTTTGAAGTAGATAGTCTGAATTAAAAAGGATATTTAGAGAATATTTTCATATATCATGAAGAAATTTTACATTATGTTATTTTAATTACATTTGGCATTATTTGCTCCACTGGCCCTTCAAAAGAACAAGAATAATCCTTTATTAATTTCCTTTTGTACATGCATACCCATAATGATGGGGAGAAATAATGTTCTGAAATATTATTGCTCATTCTTTATGTAATCCATTCCTTCACAAAATAAAGTAATAAAGAATATTTTATCAGTGCGGAGTACATGTGTACTTATTTTAAACTGTTATTATTATAGTGGTTTATTTCTTTATTGACATTGTTTTTAAATGTGATTTTGTTAAAAACTGTTATTGTTGCAACACTGAATTTCATTATATAGATCTGATAGGTGACAGGAATATCAGCAAAATGGCATATGGTCAGATGCACTAGGTCTGACCCTAGCTGGATGCCAGGTGCTCACCAAAGCCAGTCTGCCACTCCGCTCATCTGGATGTAGGAGAGAAAATATAACAAAAGGGTCGTGGGTTGAGATAAGGACAGGGACATCATCCACCAATTGATATCACAGGAAAAACAGACTCAGCTTTGGGAAATTCATTTAATTTATTTATATTTATTATTTATTCATTTAATCAGAGTAGGGTAATGAAAATAAAACCAAATCTTAAAATATCTTCCCCTCACACTCCTTTCTTCCCAGGCTCAACTTCACTCCATTTTTCTACCTCCTCCCTCCAAGTGGTGCAGGGAGATGGAGAATGGGTGTTGTGGTCAGTTCATCACATATTGTCTCCGCTCCTTCCTTCCCGGGGGAGGACTCCTTAAACTCTTCCCCTGCTCCAAGGGAAGTTCTTCCACAAATTTTTCCAATGTGAATCCATCCCATGGGCTGAAGTTCTCCACATACTGCTCCAGCATGGGTCCTTTCCACAGGGTGCAGTCCTTCAGGAANGTCTGCCACTCCGCTCATCTGGATGTAGGAGAGAAAATATAACAAAAGGGTCGTGGGTTGAGATAAGGACAGGGACATCATCCACCAATTGATATCACAGGAAAAACAGACTCAGCTTTGGGAAATTCATTTAATTTATTTATATTTATTATTTATTCATTTAATCAGAGTAGGGTAATGAAAATAAAACCAAATCTTAAAATATCTTCCCCTCACACTCCTTTCTTCCCAGGCTCAACTTCACTCCATTTTTCTACCTCCTCCCTCCAAGTGGTGCAGGGAGATGGAGAATGGGTGTTGTGGTCAGTTCATCACATATTGTCTCCGCTCCTTCCTTCCCGGGGGAGGACTCCTTAAACTCTTCCCCTGCTCCAAGGGAAGTTCTTCCACAAATTTTTCCAATGTGAATCCATCCCATGGGCTGAAGTTCTCCACATACTGCTCCAGCATGGGTCCTTTCCACAGGGTGCAGTCCTTCAGGAACAGACTGCTCTAGGATGTGTCCCCCAGAGTGTCATAAGTCCTGCCAGCAAACCTGCTCCAGCATGGGTTCCTCTCTTCATGGGGTGAAAGGTCCTGCCAGGAGTCTGATCCAGCACAGGCTTTCCATGGGGTCACAGCCTCCTTTGGGGTAGGTCACACCTGCTCCATCATGGGGTCCTGCATGGGCTGCAGGTGGATATCAGCTCCTCTGTGGACCTCCATGGGCTACAGGAGGACAGCCTGCCTCACCGTGGTCTTCACCAAGGGCTGGAGGGGAATCTCTGCTCCAGTGCCTAGAGCAGCTCCTCCTCTTCCTTCTTCACTGACCTTAGTGTCTGCAGAATTGTTTCTCTCACTCCTCTCTCTGGCTGCAAATGCCATTGCACAGAGCTATTTCCCCCCTTCTTACATTATCACAGAGGCACTACAGCCATCACTGGTGGGCTCAGCCTTGGCCAGTTGCCAGCAGCAGGTTCTCACAGAAGCCACCCCTGTAGCCCTTGTGCAACTGAAACATTGCCACACAAACCCAGTACACAAGACATTTATTATTTAAGCAGCTGTTCAAAATATAACTACAAGTAAGCTGACTGCAACCTCTAGAAAATTCAATCAATAAAATGACACAAGAAAGTGATTAATTGTTACTCATGCAGTAAAATAAAAATTTTTCTTACTTAGTATTAGTGTACTGAAGCTTTCGTATCCAAAATCAGTCAAAAAAGAAGACAATCTTTCAGTTTGTTGGCTGGAAAACAGGTACGACAGTGTGAAGCGAAAGAAAAAGAAGGTATATTCAAAACGTACTTCCCCCCCAAAAAAAAAGCCAAGCTATTCTTCGTCATTCTAAAATGCTTTTGCATACATTTTCACGGTAACAATCAAAGTCTCAAAGCAGAAATCTATTTCCTTCCTGCAAAACATTTCTGTCCTGGTTTGAGGTAAAAGAGAACCAATTTTCCATTCAGTAATTTTACTTTTTAGCTAAGTCTCTTTTAACTAGCTAAGCTCTCCAAAATTAACACCATATTGTGCAGAAAATATTCATTCTCTAAGTGATAATGCCTATGTTTTTAATTAGTGCCAAGGAATAGTATGCAGAGAGGCTCTTGCTTATATTTACTGCTATAAAAACCAAGGTCAGCTAACTTTGTTGTTTGCACCATTGGAGGGTTGGAAAAAGAAAAGTGTAGAGGGGTCACACCTGTGGGGAGGAGCAGACAGGAGAGGTGACCCAAACCTGACCAACACGGTATGCCATCCCATCTGCCTCATGCTCTGAATAAAAAATTAAACAATCATGGTTATCATAGTTCATGTTATGGTTAATATTTGCCAATATTTAAATTTTTAAATGTTAACTGCAGACACTTTATTCTTTTTGATTCTTCAGGCATGTTTTTGGTTCAAAGAGAAATTTACATGAAGGCTCAGAACGTCTTAGCAGCCAACTGCAACCGGTCAGTAGAATCTGATATCTACATATATGCACATTAGTTGAATGTCTATGCTCTGCTGTCCTAAAATGCTAATAAAAATTTTCAAAATGAAGGCAAGAATAATCACTCTTTGCTAGCAACTGCTTTTAATGTATAGGCCTGCAAACATGAAGTATCTTCATCGTACCATTCTGCCTGTTATTAAGCAAGTGTCATACCTAAATATATCTACAATTAATTGCCATGATAATGTGAGCAGTTTAGTTTGTCTGATTAACACCTGGGGGAACTCACTTATTTCCATTTTTCCAGCGCTCAGAAAAATCTATCCCAGTAGCTAATCTATTTGGCAAAGTGCATCCTTATGCCTGTTAGTGGGTTTCTCAAGTGGTGATAGATTTGCTAACAAAGAATCTGAAAGCCAGTGAATGAAAGAACACCCAAATCATCTGACAGGTTGAGGACAACAGTAATTTTGTAATTTAATTATTTTTATTTCTTAGCTAAGTTTTACATCTTTATGTAAATAAAAGTAACGAAATTATTTCTACAAAATGTTATAAAGTGTACAGGAAAGGGAGAAATACCTTTAAAAATTGACTTTATTGTGTTAAAAACATACTTGAATGAACAATTGAACATTTATAAATACTGTAATCAAAAGCAGTACTGAGGTCTCTGTAAAACCAAAAGTATGGCATAAAATTATCAACTGTTAAATCAGAGGGTATTGTGTTGCATTTTATCATTGTTGGTGTAGCTGAAAAAAACATAATTAATTATTTTCTACAAATGGAGGTGGGATTATCACCTAGTGAAGTTTCTCTTTGAGTAGATATGTGGAAGTATATTTCCACAAACTGAAGTGAGCCCCTAGATGCATCTTCTGACTGCAAAATAATCTGATCCAACCAAGAACTTTTCAAAGAATAACACAGGTGATAATGCTAGCCACTGACGTATTCTGCAAGATTGGTAAACTTTGCTCAGTCTCTTCTTTTTTTTTTTTTCTTTTTTTTTTTTTTTACTTTGTAAGAAACACATTGAGTCGTGTGACAGGCTATTTGTAGCCATACTTTAAAACTGCAGAAAGGTTATTCTGTGTTAAAATCTAAATGCGTGATTTATTATAAGGAATCTGTTACAAAGAGATAGAACAGGTGGTAAAGGAATTTAATATAGACCTAAAGAGGACTTAAATGCTAGTCATTAAATTGTGCTGTAAAGGGAAATAAACTTTACTCTAGGCCTCTTTCTAACCACCCCCAGAACAAAAAATACAGCCAAATAGAGGATCCTAGCTGCTAGATTTACAGGTTGCTGTTCCAACAAGGGGTATTTTGTTACATATGCAAGCGTATGAAAGCTAGTAAAAAGTTATACTACAGTACCACAGAGAGCTAAATTACTGATACAAAGAACTCACTCGAGAAACTTCTACGCTTTGGGGTCAAAGCATGTTCCTTACTTGCACACTGATTCCTCATCCTGATGTCACTGGGCACAAACCACCATCTCAATTTCTGTGGATGGGAAAAACAGGTATAAAAGGGGGCAACAGCCATGTTTTTAATTATCAGAGAACGAGACCCCCTTAGGTATCAGCAGTGTAGCACGAATTTAACCCCTAAACAATAGAGCATTTACTGATTAAATGTGGTAAATGGAAAGGGACAAAACATACTCCCAGCTCCACATTTATTCTTTTATAGCAGCTTAATCTTTGTAGGAAAATTATCTTTATGTTGAATATTAAGGTAAAAAATTATGCTAGTTTTAAGGCTTGTCTTACTGCTAAAGAGAATACAGGGGGTTATTGTAAATATACAAAATGGTCTAGGTTTTCAAAATTGTTAATTATCCAGTTATTGTGATCGTTATCTTCCTAACTCATCCACTTTCTAATCACATTTCTCATATTTTAGCATGTTAAACTCTGTCTTTGTATTCTATACTTAAATCAAATTATATTTAAGTATTTAAATAGCAGCAATGATGAATAAGCATGATTCTCTTACAAGTCAGGGCAGAAGATATATAAACAATTTAAGTTTATATATTTCAAAAACAATAGGCTATTCATCCGTGAATATAATCGGATGATAATATATTTTGCTTTCAGCTGTGATTCAACACAAACATGGAACTCTGGCAATGGAACTTTACAATGCTTAGAATTAATCATGTTCTTAAATGTTTCCCTTCAGTAGGTAAGGATTTAGACAGAACCAGGGTGCAATATAAGACTCTATTACACGTTAAACAAAGTAGTGTATAACATATTTTAAAGGGATTATTATTTTGAAGTAGAGATAGGGAATTTGTGACAAAGAACAGTAAGATTGTGGAAGAAAAATAAGTAGTAAAGTCAAAGAGCTTAAAAACTTGTTATTCCAGAAACAACTAGTAAAGTGTCTAATTCACCACCAATTTTTTTTAGCCGTTTCTTCTCTAGAATTTACGTAACTTCATACTAATAAGCTATTCTTTAACTGCACAGAAAAAAAAACAGATTTAATACCGTTGTGAGTAAAATAAGTTCTGCTTTATACAACAAAAGTGTCAAAACTGATTTGTAGAAATGGTGAATTTAAAGACAAAACCAAAGAGCCAAAATATAAATTCAGGAACAAAAGTGCAGCTATGTTTATCTGGACATACTCAGTACCTCGCTCTCTTTTATTGTTTATTTCTCTTTTTCACTAAATACAAATAATTCTTCAAAATATTTTATTCATTTGAAAAAAAAAAACATAAAATAACATCTAAAATTCTGAGGCATTTTTTTATCCTCCTTACTTTCTTTTTAAAGTTGTGTTTTTTTAAATTACCTAATAATCAACAGGAGTACAAAAGTCTTGCTTTTTCAAAAAAGGTAAATATCGAGGAGTTTAAGATCCAATTGGTATAGTCATTGCACGTGTCAAATATACATTTTTTAAAAAAAACTGACATTTTCAATACTATGGGGATTTTAACATTGGAAGACAATGACCATTTAAATGCTGGATGGGGTCTTTCATGATGGGAAACAACCAAGGTCATGTAATTTCGTTATTTGCCCCATTGGAGGGTCAGAAGCGGAAAAGCGAGAAGGGTCACATGCGTAGGAAGGAGTGGACAGGACAGGTCACCCAAAACTGACCTAGAAATATTTCATCCCACCTGCATCATGCTCAGTATAAAAGCCAATGGATCAAAGAGTCAACTCTCTTTCTTTGGCAGCCAACGGGTCAACTCTCTTTCTTCAGCAGCCAACATCTGAGGACACTGGCTCTTCATCCACCTTTGATCCCAATGGGGGCATTTCTGACTCCAGATCCAAACTTCAGCTCCTGGCCATTGTTGAATCCAGTATGGGACTTTTCCTTGTGCCTGCT
>VXBJ01000807.1:3488-13563 GCA_013400055.1 Nycticryphes semicollaris
TCCAGTACTGATCCCTGAGGAACTCCACTAGGTACAGGCATCCAACTAGACTCCATCCCATTGACCACCACTTTCTGGCTTCTATCCTTCAGCCACTTCATGATCCACCTCACTTCCCGATCGTCCAGGCCACACTTCCTCAGTTTAGCAGCGAGGATGCTGTGGGAAACCGTGTCAAATGCTTTACTGAAGTCAAGACAGATCACATCCACTGCTCTACCATCATCCATCCACCTGGTTATGTCCTCATAAAAGGCTACCAGGTTGGTCAAGCATGACTTCCCCTTGGTGAAGCCATGTTGACTGCCTCTAATGACCCTCTTGTCCTTGATATGCCTAGAGATAGTTCCAAGGATAAGTCGTTCCATCAATTTTCCAGGGATGGAAGTAAGACTGACCGGTGTATAGTTGAGCTAGCTTGTTATAACAACCTGACATAAATTACCAGAGGCTTTTTTTTAGGGTTTGTATATTGTAAAGGAGCTTTGTTTATATCTATCTATCTATCTATCTATCTATCTATCTATCTATCTTTTACAATCAACGTTAAGCATGCATATTCAACACACCATTTTGTAGCTAGTGAACATAAACTCAGTTTTATCTTCAGGTAGTTGTAATTAGATACTACAGTAGCTCTATAGGATTATCTGTCTTATGTTCAATATTTGTTTCAGTTAACCTTTCATCCAGTGACCCTTATATTTATCTAATCATAATGGAGATTTTTTTTTAACAGGCTTTGTTGAAGGTTGGGATTTTGTGAAAATGATAAAAAGTTGTTGTCTACATAGTCCACGCGCATATTGTCCATGACTTCAAAATCACAGGTTGTTGGTGCTTAAAAGCCTCTTTGACGGGACCCTCTCTTAATGGCAGCAGCTGACTAACTCCATAGATAGGCATACGACTGTATTATGGCCTTCTGGGAGGGGTGATCCCTTGAGGATCGAATTTAACAGAGGGAAAGGGCCTTGCACTATAGTATAGAATCATAGAATCATAGAATGGTTTGGTTGGAAGGGACCTTAAAGATCATCGAGTTCCAACCCCTCTGCCATGGGCAGGGACACCTCCCACTAGAGCAGGTTGCTCAAAGCCCCATCCAGCCTTGCCTTAAACACTTCCAGGGATGGAGCATCCACAACTTCCCTGGGCAACCTGTTCCAGTGCCTCACCACCCTCACAGGACATAATTTCTTTCTGGTATCTAATCTAAATCTCCCATCTTCCAATTTAAAGCCATTACCCCTCATCCTATCGCTATACTCCCTGATAAAGAGTCCCTCCCCATCTCTCCTGTAGGCCCCCTTCACGTACTGGAAGGCTGCTATAAAGTCTCCTGAAATCACAGAGTTTTCAATTCTTGGAGAAGCAAGGTGGGGAGCCAGTAGAACTGCCACCTTGGCCTTCCGAAGGGCAGACTTTGGCCTGTTTAGGAACGTGGTGGAGAGTGTCCCTTGGGAGACAGTCCTGAAGGGCATAGGTGCCCAGGAAGGCTGGTCTTACCTCAAGGAGGAACTCTTAAAAGCACTGGAGAAGGCCATCCCCAGGTCCCGAAAAACGAGCCGACAGGGAAGAAGGCCAGCCTGGCTAAATAGAGAGCTTTGGCTGGACTAGACGATCTCTAGAGGTCCCTTCCAACTCTGACAATTCCGTGATTCCGAGAGTGTTTGTATCCTTGTAGGAGTCGGTTAAAGGTGTATTGTGTCCCTTACGAAGTAAAGGCAAACTGAGGCCAATCCTCTTCCCTTAATGGCATCACGAAAAAGATCTTTGATATCTAGGGTGGCCATCCACGGGTGGGTGGCTGCCTGTATTGCTGTTACTATTGAGGTTAGCCTCAGAATGGCAGCCATCAGAGGCAGGATATTACCGTTTAATCTTTGATAGTCAATCGTCAAACGCCACCGCCCATCAAGCTTACGAACTGGCCAGACTGGAGGATTATAAGGGGAATGGGTGTGACTTATTATCTGTCTCTTCTTGAAGTTTTTTAATTAACTTTGTAACACCCTGTTTAGCTGCGGTTGGCAAAGGGTATTGGGAAATGCGGGTTACTTTAGGTTGCAGTAGAGCAGAAGCAAGCTGCAGGGTCCTAACAGGGATGGCCTCTGCTCATCTGCTTCCAAAACTCCACACCTTGCCATTAGGTGGATACCACCGCTTGCCCACTAATATATCAAATCCCAATCCATTTCCCTTACAAGGGCTTAGAACCACCTCCATGGCCATCATCTGCTTTTTCCCAGGTAGCCAAAGCTGAGTTCGAGCTATGGGACATTTTTCTGCTGCACCTGTCACACCTATTATGCTTATAGTCTTTCTCCATGGTTTAATCCCTAAATCAGTGGTGTGTTGCTTATTTAAAACAATAATTTGGACCACTTTATCAATTAAGAACTCTAAAAATATTCACTTTGAGCCCATGGGGATATGTATATAAGGTTCCTTGTCAGTGGACCATTGCCAAGAATTCACAATGCAGAGTGAGCAGTCTGAACCCCAAACCACGACTTCTATATTTTTAACTCATTCAGTTCCCCTCGCAGGGACGCAAAAGGGTTAAGTTTCCCTTCCTGAGGGAAACTTCCTTCCTCCTTTTGTCCCCTAGTTTTCCCCTCTAGCAATTCCACCAGCTTCAGATATGATTGGTGGACTGCCTGCCCTGTAGCACCACCCACGCCTTGCCTTTCAACAAAGGTTGTTCCTTTCCAGACTGTAGCTTTGATCCAGTCTATCTGGGGAATGGGGTCGAGTCTGGCATGAGGGTTTCGGCTGGTTAGTTTGTCAAACCCTCCTATTCCAGTCGTTGCTACCACCTGGATCAGACTATCCCATCTCACGCCCATAAGTCACTATATTGTGTAGCATCTCCGCCTAAGTCAATACACGGGTGGGCAGATTCTGAGGGGTTTGCTGATTGCATTCTACGACTGTGGGAAAGTAAGGGAAGATTGGCAAAGAGGACTGTAAACACGCTCAAGTGACTCGCATATGGGGTGCTGGAAAACACATATATCACACTAATTGTTGTTTAGTTTTGCGTGCTCAACACGTAGAACATCTGCACTTAGATAACGTAGGCCTGGGATGGACTCAGGGGCACCTTATCGAATATGCCCAAGATTCCTGCCCTGCTGTTGAAGACATCAAAGCACAGCGGAAAACTCTGCCTGACGTGAATTCTTGAAATACAGGCCAGAACAGCAAGTCTGAGCTCTTGCTCTCTCACTCTCTTGCTAACAAGGACACTCTTGCTAATAAGGACTCTCTTGTGCTCCGCGGTGCCTGTGTCCCCTGCTTGCATGCTTCTGCCCGGGTGCTGCTTCAGAGATTCCCTGATTCATAAGGTACTGAGATTGTATTTGTTCTTTGCCTTTAATCCGCGGTTTTGTGGTTGTTCCTGCATCCTGCCTGCATCGGCTCACACAACGACCCTCTGAATCCTTTCTCTAAGAGACTGAACATATATTTTTAAAGCATCCGGTAGTCCCCTAATAGGTCTAAGGTGGCTGGGGCCACAGGAACAGCAATTAGTACCTCATGCCGCTCCCTCTCATACATTGCCTGGATGCAAGCAGCCTTTTGCACTCTTTCTGCCAACTCTGACAATCCTTTTACCCGGACACTAATAGGCTCCCCTTGCTGTTTGGGGTCCACACCCCCAGTCCAATAAGCCACTCACGACATGATTGACTGGTCACCTGCTGTCCCGTCATTCAGAAACACTTCGGGGGCCCAAAATACCCTAGCCTCGTCATCACTCAACAGTATCCAATCACTCCTGGTTAAAGAAACTCTCCACAAGTATTCCGTTCCCACCTTCGTGTTTTCACGAGAACTCAGCTTGCAATTCACTAAGCTCAGGTCCCACCCAGGGCATGGTAATCACACTGCTGCAGGGGTTCCCACCATGCAGACCAGTAAGCTTCTCTGTTTTAAGAAGAGGTCGCACTTCTTTATCCTCCATTTCCTCATAACTGTTTTCATCAGGGTCTCCCAAGATGTCCCCATCCCAATCACAGAATCATAGAATGGTTAGAGTTGGAAGGGACCTTAAAGATCATCGAGTTCCAATGCCCTTGCCATGGGCAGGGACGTCTCCCACTAGACCAGGTTGCTCAAAGCCACATTCAACCTGGCCTTGAACACTTCCAGGGATGGGGCATCCACAACTTTCCTGGGCAACCTGTTCCAGTGCCTCACCACCCTCACAGGAAAGAATTTCTTCCTTATATCTAATCTGAATCTCCCCTCTTTCAGTTTAAAACCATTACCCCTCGTCCTATCACTACATGCCCTTGTAAAAAGCCCCTCTCCACCTTTTCTAAAGACCCCCTTTCAATACTGAAAGGCCGCTATAAGGTCTTCCCGGACGGCCTTCTCTTCTCCAGGCTGAACAACCCCAACTCTCTCAGCCTGTCCTCATAGGAGAGGTGCTCCAGCCCTCTGATCATCTTCGTGGTTCTCCTCTGGACCTGCTCCAACAGGTCCATGTCCTTCCTGTGCTGAGGACTCCAAAGCTGGACAAAGTACTCCAGGTGGGGTCTCACGAGAGCAGAGTAGAGGGGGAGAATCACCTCCCTCGACCTGCTGGCCATGCTGCTTTTGATGCATGCAGCCCAGGATGTGGTTGGCCTTCTGGGCTGCCAGAGCACATTCCCGGCTCGTGTTGAGCTTCTTATCAACCAACACCCCCAAGTCCTTCTCCTCAGGGCTGCTCTCAATCCATTCTCCACCCAACCTGTATTTGTGCTTGGGATTGCCCCAACCCACGTGCAGGACCTTGCACTTGGCCTTGTTGAACTTCATGAGGTTGGCATGGATCTACCTCTCAAGCCTGTCCAGGTCTCTCTGGATGGCATCCCTTCCCTCCAGCATGTCGACCGCTCCACACAGCTTGATGTCATTGGCAAACTTGCTGAGGGTGCACTCAATCCCAATATCCATGTCACCAACAGAGATGTTAAACAGTAATGGCCCCAGTACTGACCCCTGAGGAACTCCACTCCTCCCTGGTCTCCACTTGGACATCGAGCTGTTGACCGCAAGTCTCTTAGTGCAAAGATCCAGTCAGTTCCTTATCCACCGCTGTAATGCCATCGTAGAAGGCCACCAAATTTTTCAGGCACAATTTGCCCTTAGTGAAGCCATGCTGTCTGTCACTTGGTGAGTGAGTCCATGAGTTGAGCTCCATCTGTTATGGTGGTCACTCAGGGCAGGAGAGGCAGTGTGTTGTGTTGAGTTATTGGGCACCAAAGCCAACTCAATTTGGGTCACTGCTGTACTTGCACAGCTTCTTGAGAGGCCCAGGTTGATTAGGGCGATTCCTGCTGTAGTACTTCTTATAATGAACGCAAACCATGGGTTATTTCTCCCCAAGGTTAAAGGTGTTTCCCTCCAAGGAGAGGTATACCTCTCCTTGAGGTACACACCAGATTTCCCCATCCTCCCGCATTATCCACCAAGTACACCCGGGTCCTTGAACAAAAGCAATCCCATGAATAGGTTTGCCTTTTTTCTGATAGAGGACCAATCCATGTTGTCTTTCCTAGCCAGTTCCCTGCACACATTATGGTGACTTTATCTCCTTCCACAGCACATAGTGGTTTTGTTTGGGCAGGGACGGGTAAGTCATCTGATCCTCTGGTGTTAACCAGCCAAGTGACTTCTGCTAAATTTGCATCCCCGGTGCTTGTATGTCCCAGTGCCCATTGCTATCAGTATAGTCTTTAACAGTCCATTGTATCGTTCAATCTTTCTGCAGGCTGGTGTGTGATAGGAAATGTGGTACATCCAACTAGTGCTGTGTTTCTTGGCCCAGGTGCTTATGTAGTTATTTTGGAAATGAGTCCTGTTGTCTGAGGCAGTTCTTTCTGGAATGCCATGCCACCAACGCACTTGCTTTTCAAGGTCCAGGATGGTGTTTTGGGTGGTGGTATGCGCTACAGGGTAAGTTTCCACCATTGTAAGCATGTGACGCTTGCCTCAGCAGGTCCATGGCAGTGTGATATAATCAGTCTGCCAGGTCTCCCCATATTGATATCCCAGCCACCATCTGTTGTACCAGAGAGGCTTTACTCACTTGGCTCTCTTAATTATGATGCATGTTTTGCATTCACGAATAACCTGTACAATGGCTTCAGTGGTCAAGTCTAC
Organism: Nycticryphes semicollaris; assembly: GCA_013400055.1. NCBI lineage: Eukaryota > Metazoa > Chordata > Aves > Charadriiformes > Rostratulidae > Nycticryphes > Nycticryphes semicollaris. The sequence continues at coordinate 9,651 of VXBJ01000807.1, forward strand.
CCCTCAATCAAGAGCTCATCTGTTGGTTGCATCTCTCCCTAGATGTCCCAATGTTTCATGGGCCCACCAAGCTACGAATAGCTCACCCTTACACTCCCAGTCCAGGTCCACTGGAGACAATTCAGTTCTGGCAATGTGGCCTACCTGTTCTTTGTTTGAATGTTCTTCGGTTGTGCGGCTCTTCGACATGTGAGCATCTACATGACATACCTTTAGAGTGGTGTTTTCTACCCAAACAGCGATGTCTTGCCACAGTGCAGCAGCCCAGGTGGATTTACCTCTGCAGTTGGTCCATTTACGTTGCTGTAGCCACCCCTACAGGGCATTTGCCACTATCCATGAATCAGTACTAAGTACTGGCCACTTTTCTCATTAAGCAACCTCTAGGGCCAGCTGGATGGCTTTCGCTTCAGCAAACTGACTCAACTCGCCTTCTCCTGTGACAGTGTCTGCAACTTGTCATGTGGGACTCCACACAGCAGCCTTCCAGTTCTGATGGTTTTCCCCAGTACAACAGGACCCATGAGTAAACAGAGCATACAGCTTCTCATTTTCTGGTAATTTATTTTACAGTGGGGCTTCTTGGGCATGAGTCACCTCCTTGAGCAATGCTCCAAAATCTCTGTCTTCTGGCCAGTCCATGATTTCTTCCAGGATTCCTGGGCCCACTGTGTGATCAGTGCAATCCATGTAGCGTTGGGTGCACGGTGGGTAGAGGGGGCCCTTCCTTTGAACAACCAGTACAGCACAGGCAATCGTGGTACCAAGAGGAGCTGTGTTTCAGTACCAACTATTTCTGAAGCATCTCAAATCCCTTCATATGCTGTTAATATCTCTTTTTTTCAGTTGGGGTGTAGCAGGCTTTGGATCCTCTATATCCCCAGCTCCAAAACCCTATAGGTTGACCTCAAGTCTCTACTCCAGGTGCTTTCTGCCGGAGGCTCCAGGTGAGGCCATGCTCCCTGGTTGCAGTGTAGTGCACATTTCTCACATCTGATCCTGTCCAGACTGCCCCAAGGGCTACCTCACAAATTATCTCCTGTTGGAAGATGTGCTGCTGCTCAGGGCCCCACTCAAAACAGTTCTTCTTTTGGGTCACTCAATAGAGAGGATGCACAAGCTGACTGTAACCCAGAATATGCATTCTCCAGAATCCCATGGCGCCTAGAAATGCACGTGTTGCTTTTTTGTTAGCTGGTGGGGACATGGCTGTTATCTTATTGATCACATCTATTGGGATACGACAACATCCATCTTGCCATTTTATTCCCCAAAAATGGATCTCTCGTGCAGGTTCTTTGACCATGCTTTGTTTTATGGCAAACCAGCTTTCAGAAGGATCTGGATTATTCTTTTCCATCTCTCAAACAATTCTTCCTCTCTGTTGCCCCACACGATGACATCATCAATGTATTGCAGGTGTTCAGGGGCGTCACTCTGTTCCAGTGCAGTCTGTATCAGTCCATGGCAAATTACCGCTGCAATGCCATCGCAGAAGGCCACCAAATTTTTCAGGCACAATTTGCCCTTAGTGAAGCCATGCTGGCTGTCACTGATCACCTCCTTATTTTCCATGTATCTTAGCAGAGTTTCCAGGAGGATCTGGTCCATGACCTTGCCCAGCAGTGGTGAGACTGACCAGCCTGTGGTTCCCTGGGTCTTTCTTTTTTCCCTTTTTTAAAAATGGGTGTTATGTTTCCCCTTTTCAGTCAGCAGGAACTTCACCAGACTGTCACAACTTCTCAAATATGATGGATAATGGCTTGGCAACTTCATCTACCAGTTCCCTCAGGACCCATGGATGAATCTCATCAGGTCCCATGGATTTGTGTACCTTCAGGTTCCTTAGAAGGTCTTGAACCTGATCTTCTCCTACAGTGGACAGTTCCTCATTCTCCCAGTCCCTGCCTTTGCCTTCTGCGACTTGGGCAGAGTGGTTAGAGCACTTGCCGGTGAAGACCGAGGCAAAAAAGTCATTGAGTACCTCAGCCTTGTCCATGTTCCAGGTGACCAGGTCCCTTGTTTCCTTCCTGAGAGGGCCCACATTTTCCCCAGTCTTCCTTTTATCACTGACGTACCTGTAGAAGCCTTTCTTGTTGCCCTTGTAGGCCCTGGCCAGATTTAACTCTATCTGGGCTTTAGCTTTCCTAGCCTGATCCCTAGCTGGTCGGATAATTTCTCTGTATTCCTCACAGGCTACGTGTCCTTGCTTCCACCCTCTGTAGGTTTCCTTTTTCTATTTGAGTTTGTCCAGGAGCTCCTTGTTCATCCATGCAGGCCTCCTGGAGTTTTTGCCCGACTTTCTCTTTGTTGGGATGCATCACTACTGAGCTTGGAGGAGGTGGTCCTTGAATGTTAACCAGCTTTATTGGGCCCCTCTTCCTTCCAGGACTTTATCCCATGGCACTCTACCAAGCAGATCCCTCAAGAAGCCAAAGTCTGCTCTCCTGAAGTCCAGGGCAGCAAGCTTACTGTGTGCCCTCCTCATCCTCACTGGAGCCAAGGCTGCCCCTTGAGCCTCACATGCCCCACCAGCCCCTCCTTGTTGGTGAGATCAAGGTCCAGCATGGCACCTCTCCTCGTTGGCTTCTCTATCACTTGGAGAAGGAAGTTATCATCAATGCATTCCAAGAACCTCCGGGACTGCTTATGCCCTGCTGTGTTGTCCCTCCAACAGATACTGGGGTGGTTGAAGTCCCCCCATGAGGACATGGGCTTGTGAACGTGAGGCTGCTCCTATCTGTCTATAGAGGGCCTCATCTGCTCGGTCTTCCTGGTCAGGTGGCCTGTAGCAGATCCCCACTGTAATGTCACCTGTCCCTGCCGCCCCTTTAATCCTCTTGTGTCGCCTGCAGGAGGCGTGGCGACCTGGTTCAGGAACCGCATGTCGGCCAACCCCAGGCCGCTCGGTCCATCAGCTCGCAGACACCAATGTGGTGGACGGCAAATGGCGTTTATTGATAGAGAACACGGCATTATATAGTCTGGGTTCACAACATCACTTCCGTCTGCTTACATCCTGAACTAAGTGCTAAACGCTATTGGCTATAGGGAGAGGGGGGCCCTATCTTTCCGTACATCGCGAGACCCTATACTGCAACACTCTTGGTCGCCTCCTCATCCATTCCCAAGTGGAGCTCCGTGCACTCCAGCTGGTCATTGACATAGAGGGCAACACCCCCTCCTCATTTCCCTTGCCTGTCCTTCCTGAAGAGCCTGTATCCTTTCAATACAACACTCCAGTCATAAGAGCCATCCCACCATGTCTCCGTGATGCCAATAAGATCACAGCCCTGCAGGCGTGCATTGCACACATCTCTAACTCCTCTTGTTTATTCCCCGTTCTATGTGCATTTGCATAGAGGCATTTAAGTTGGGCCCCCCCGATGAAGCTAACTTACTGTCTGGAGTGGTTAGTTTTCTTTTATGCTGCACTCCAGGTGCTCTCCTGCTGACCTGTGACCTTCCTCCAGCTTTTGGGCATCTATTACTGGTATTGGCATCATATTGGTAGGAGTGGGACGCATCCCCTGGCAACTCTAATTTAAAGCTCTCTTCATGAGCTTGGCAAGCCTATGACCAAAGATGCTCTTCCCCTTACCCAGCAACTGGACCCCATCAGGCCCCAGTAGACCAGGTTTCTCAAAGGGAGTCCCATAGTCTAAGAAGCCCAACCCCTGGCTGTGGCTCCAGTCCTGTAGCCAGTTATTGATTTGCCATATTCGCTTGGCCCTATCAACCTCCTTCCCTTTGACCGGGAGGACTGATGAAAAATTTACCTGTGTTCCGAAGTCCCTGACTGCTGCTCCCAGGGCTCTATGATCTTTCTTGATAGTCTTCAGGCTGCTCCCGGCTGNTCTTGATAGTCTTCAGGCTGCTCCCGGCTGCACCACTGGTGCCCACGTGAAACAGC
>VXBJ01000813.1:571-13062 GCA_013400055.1 Nycticryphes semicollaris
GAGAAGAGACCGACCCCCCCTGGCTACACCCTCCTTTTGTTGTAGAGTGCGAGAAGATCTCCCCTCCCTTTCTCCAGGCTGAACACTCCCAGCCCTTTCAGGCTCTCCTCACAAGACTTGTGCCTCAGACCCCTCACCAGTTCCCTTGACCTTCTCTGGACCCGCTCCAGCCCCTCAATGTCTCTTTTGTGGTGAGGGGCCCAAAACTGGACTTCACTCATAATTCCTTAAACAAAAAATTTACGATGAGGAAGTCAACGCCATTTCCTGCTATCACACCTCAGTTTGTCCAAAACTCATGATTTGCCTTTGCACACCACCTGTAGGTAGTATTTATGGATTTACTGGTGCAATCTGTATGGCCTTTTGGCACAGTGACATGCCCTAGAGTGCCCAGGAAGGACCGAGTGACGTGGCATTTGGCCAGAGGGCTGTACTGGCACTGGGCTCCCTCTGTTCTTTCTTTCCTGGGTGGCAAGGAGCCATGCCCTACCACAATGCCTGCCTTGTTGGAACATAAAGAACAAAACACGCATGTTTAGCCTGATCAGTACTGAAACAAATCACTTGTGCTTATCAGAGTGCAAGGGCTTTTCTGGGAACAGAAATTTGGAGCCCTCTGAAATTCAAGCAAAAAAAAAAAAATCCCTCAAAGTAAAAAATCAACAGTCAGGCAAGTCAAAGTACAGTGAGGTAGCTCCACCACTGAGTCCTGGCATTTCACCAGTTCCTCGTTTGCATAATTAGGCATTATAGAGCCAGGGTGACACACATCTAGAGACCTGAACCAGAAGAAGGCAACTTTATTATTATTAAATCCTTACCTGAAATACTAATCCTTGCTGCCTAAAAACAGATTTCTCCCTGTTGGGAAGGCAGACATGAGCTAAAAAATCAGAGATTGCAGCCTGGGACAAGGCTAGTCCAATGTTCTCTCTTTCACCACTCCAGTTGCCAATTTGTGGGTATTTATTCCCCAGGCAGTTCCTTCCCCTACCAGCACTTCAGATATAACGCCAATGCAATGTGCTTGAAGACAAAACACAAAAAAAAAGCATGTCAAAGCGTGACACAGATAAAAATCAAATACATGTCAACTGGGTAGATGGCTCTCCTTTATTTAAATTTTGCCTGATAGGGAATGACCGATGTGCTTATTAGTCCTGAACATAACTAGGCTTAAAACAGAGCACTTCAGAAGAGGATCACCTGATGCAATTGCTGGAATCTCTGGTTCAGTGACCTTGGCAGTCTCCTTCACTCTTGTATTATTTCCAGGTCTCTGCAAACAGCTGTTTGATTGTTATATTCTGCATCTCTAAATAAGCTATTATGTGGGGGTTTTTTTCCCCTAAGTTTTAATAATACTGAGCTTGGTGCCAAAGAGACCTCATGAGCAGAGGTCAGTCAAGTATGTTCCTTGTTGAGCTTCAGAAATCATCTATTTGTACACAGAGCCTGTCCAACACTATTTGGCTTTTCTTGGAGTATAGTTTATTTAATGAAACAACTTCCCTAAAGTGAGTGGAATCGAGACTTTACAGCTGTCCTCCTAGTGTTGTCTGTCTAGCCTTGCCTTTCCCAGCCCAATAACTCCACCTTTGTGCTTAGGATCCCCACAGCTTTCCTTCCTTCCTTCCTTCCTTCCTTCCTTCCTTCCTTCCTTCCGTCCTTCCTTCCTCCTGTCCTTCCTTCCCCCAAAAATGGATTTTTCAGAGTCTTTCAGGCAGCCCCAGACTTGACTTTTCCTCTTTCTGTGTAAAACCAAAGGATTCTAGTGCTTGACTTAACTGGGAGACAGAGGAGGTTTAGTTTTTCTGCTCCAGCCTAAATAACACTCAGATACCTTAATGCAAACAGGTCACTGAATATGGACTGCATATTTTGGTGTTTTCTATGTGTTCACAAAAGACTTTTTAGTAGACAAATCTGGTTTTGCTCTTCAGCTGACAAAAAGAAATAAGCAAAATAAAGTAGTAATTCTTTTCCGGTCTTATTTCTTTTTCTTATTTTTAGTTCCCTTTTGTAACAATTCAGTAAATTTTTCTCCAGTGCAATTTGCAGCCTCCCTTCAGCATACAAAACGAAAATGCTGTGTTTGGATATTTAGGGCATAATCACAGTTTCCATTGACATACACATGAAGAGTGACATTCCTCTCTTCCTAGATGCCTCTGGCTGTGACATCTGAAAGGTACTCTACCTTTTTTACCATTCTGGGAAAAAAAAAACCACTGTTTTTTACAGGTTATCCCATTATGCCAAGTGGTTCCTTTCTATTAGCTCTACAAAAACAGCCAAGGGAAGTGATTAAACCTGAGAGATACTGGGGTTTTTTTTTGAGATCTTCTCATTCCCAGCAGCTGGGCAACTGGAAAATGAGATTTGTGAGCAGAAAGAAAAGCTGTCAAGTACAGCCTGAAAGTTTTACTATCGAGTTTTGCAGGATTTTGTACCACGTAGATCTCAGTCAGACAGAACGAGGTACAGGATTAAAAGCTGCTCTGTGTCTGTCTGCAGGTATGTCTAAAAATACCAAAAAGAACAAATCTGATCAAATGCATTCCCATGATCCCCTCCTTTCTCCCTGCTCTTTTTCCTTAAGGCTCTTCTGTGATTCACACTGGCAAAGTAGCACCAGCGATACAAAACAGTTGCTATTAAATTGTAGAAAATACAAAGGAAATGTCAATTTTGCAGCTGAAGTTTAATTCTTGCTGTTTACCTCTAATGTGCAAAAGGTATCTTTTACATATATAACAAACCTTCATAATAAAAAGACATAACTGAAGCAAATGGGTGTTGATTTCCCCCTCTGTGCCTGACCCTTCAGCAATCCCTGTAACCATGAGAGCATTAAGATGAGACATCTGGGATATTGACGGATCAAAATGTTGGGAGTGAAGGATTAGAGGCCAAGAGATTGACTATGTTCGATGTCTGAAAGCCAGGACAACAAAAAAGTGTTGAGGCACTTTGAAAAAAGAGCCAGGGATGACCACAAGAGCTATAGCCAAGGAATCGGTGAGAGGGATGTCACCCTGGTAGCACTGTCTGCCTTTGAGAATTGGGGGAACAAGGAAATTAGAATGGAAAAAGGAAAAGGAACAGAGCAAGCATGGGGGAAAAGGGAAACAAGGAAGCAAGAAAAGACAAATCTTAGCAGAATTATTGGGAAGAACATTGAAAATTTGTGCACAGATAGTGTCTACATAGTATCATAGAATCACACAATGGTTTGATTTGGAAAGGACCTTAAAGATCATCGAGTTCCCACCCTTAATTGGGCCTTATTTGCATTAGAAAAAGTGTGTGGTGTATCTAAGCTGTCATGCACAGGAGGCTTTTCTAGTGTTGTATCTCAAAACACCCTTAGGATGGTCTCTTGGCACCTGCCCCGTGTTTTGGCTCCTGTAAGAAAGCCTTGAAATGGAGAGGTTGCTCACACATGTTACTTCAAGTCATGGAAACATAGAATGGTTTGGGTTGGAAGGGCCTTAAAGTCCATCCAGTTCCAACCCCCTGCCCTGGGCAGGGACACCTCCCACCAGACCAGGTTGCTCCAAGCCCCATCCAGCCTGGCCTTGAACCCCTCCAGGGATGGGGCAGCCACAGCTTCTCTGGGCAACCTGGGCCAGGCTCTCACCACCCTCACACCAAAGAATTTCTTCCTAAAATCAAACCTAAATCTCCCCTCTTTCACTTTAAACCATTACTCCTTGTCCTGGCGCTACAGTCCCTGATAAATGATCTACCAAGCAATGCTAAAATGTCAAAAATAGGCTTTCTGGACTGGTTAAGACAACATCAAGCCTGGTAATTTTGTCAACAGTGAAGATTCACAACTCCAGAAAAAAAAATTACCTTCTGTTGATTGATGTTCATTTAATTGTGTTAAGATCTTCCTTGACAAAAGCAGTTACTTCATTGCCAGTGATCCAACTGAGGTTAATGGTCCCTTTACAGACAGAGGAGAGGGCTTTGGAAAAAATTAAGAGCACGTGAGGGCCACGTCCATGGGCAGGTTATGAGAGAAAGGAGATTTGGCAATTGTCCTCTTTCAAGCCCTTTTCCCATCCTTCCCTGGGTCTTTGTGCTCATCATGCCATAATTGCCCACGGTGATGAGGGTGTCTGGGGTGAGGAGTGGGTTTAAACGCTCCATCTGCAGTGACAAATTCTGCTCCCTACTAACCTGATTCATGTCTGATCCAGTAACCCGGAGCTGGGAGGCTGCACAGCTCATTAAAAATTCCCTGAGCGAGTTTCCTGACCCAGTTCCAAAACAACAGAGAAAGCTTTTTAAGTTGGTTTTTGGAATTCATGTCATAAAAGATTCAGGCAACATATGGATTATTTATTCACGCAGGGGATTTAAAATCGCTGCTTTATTAAAAAAATGCAGCTGATTTCCAGTACTTTTTTTTTTGTTGGTTTTTTTTTTTTTTTTTTTTTTTTTACAGCTCTTCAGGCAGCGGATGGAGGGGAAAAGGAGGAAACTGGGACAAGGGCTTGGGCATAACTACAAGGACCCAACAAATCCAGTTCTAGTGCCAAATTGTTTTAATGAAAGAAGTGATTTTACTTTCTACTTGCCTGTGAAAGGCAAAAGGGCACATTTATTATCTCAGCTATTTTATCTGATTCCTTCTGTATAAAGGACTTACCCCGTTCTCCGTGTATTTTGGATTAATCGGAAAAAAAAATTGCTCCCAGATTTGCTTGTGCAGCATGTCTTTTCATTTCAGAGTCAGTCCCACAATAGATGTCACCAGGGACACGTCCATTGAAGGCACACCAGCTGTCCTGATCTGTATCAGCTTCAGCTCTACTCCATGCTCTGTTAATGAAAAAGAATACAGGTTTGTGGCTTCACCAAAGCTGCTGTTCTTGGCTTCAGGCTCTAGTTGGAAGTCCCTTCCTGTTGCAGGTGTCTAAATCCTCTTGAGGAAACCAAAGGTAAAAATAGAAATGTAATGTCATTGCAGACAAATTTCAAGCAGGCAACAGCCTTTCTCCATGACCTTAAGGTAGAGAATGTTGGGGGTTTTTTATACTTTGGGGGCTTTCTGTGGGTTATTAATCTGTATCCTAAACACACTGTTCTGGTCGGGGCCTTTGTGCAAGGGAAGAAATGGACTTGTGTGTCCAGCTCCCTTGGCAGGGCTTCCCCTCATTTCTTCCCCCCCACCAAATCCAGCTGATGGAACCTGTGCACAATGATGTCCCGTGATGTGCAGGATGGAGAGGGTCCTCCATCCTCATGAGCAGTGTTTAGAGTGAGGAGCAGATGGTGATGGTTGACACTTCTGAGGGACCCCTCTGACCACAGGCTGAAAAGACATTTACAGGTCCACACAGAGAACCACGGAATCACAGAACGGTAGAGGTTGGAAGGGACCTCTGGAGATCATCTAGTCCAAACCCCTGCCAGAGCAGGGTCACCCAGAGCAGGTTCCACAGGAAAGCGTCCAAGAGGGTTTGGAATGTCTCCAGAGATGGAGACTCCCCCACCATTTCTCCAAGCAGCCTCGTCCAGGGCTCTGCCACCCTCATAGGAAAGAAGTTTTTGCTCATGTTCAGATGGAACCTCCTGTGTTCCAGCTTGCATCTCTTGCACCTTGTCTTGTCACTGGCCACCACCGAGAAGAGCCTGACCCGATCCTCTTGACACCTGCCCCTTTAGATATTGATAAGTGCTGATAAGATCTCCTCTCAGTCTTCTCCAGGCTGAACAGCCACAGGTCTCTCAACCTTTCCTCATCAAAGAGATGCTCCGTTTCCTTGATCACCTTTGTAGCCTCTGCTGGACTGTCTCTAGTGGAAGTCCCAGAACTGGACACAGGACTCCAAAAAGAGAAATATGTGGGATGTTAAAAGCCATCATAGTAGGGATGGTATCACAGCCTTATTAACATTACCCTCTGTGCATTTGGAGTCTAAGTACTTTTGGATTCTCCCTTGGACGGAGGCATCCTAACCAGCTGAAGAGCTTCAAGATGGACTGCTCCTCTCTGCCATCTGCAGGTCCCCCAAGACAGGGACCCCAAAAGCAGATCACACTCGCAGCTTCCCTGCACGCCCTCCCCTTGCTCTCCTGGCATCAGACCCAAGATTCCCCCCAGCTCCTTTCCTTCTGAGTAAGACCCCTCTGACTTTGGAGGACAAAACGTTCGGTTTCTAAAATTTTCAGCCCAGGAAAAAGCGAGGGGTTTTTCCAGCTGAAAAGAAGGCTGATGTCTCACGCCCTCATCTTACAGTTCAGAGATTCCCAAAAGAGTCCAGCCAAGGTCATACCATAACTTGGATAAACATTGAGGGTTGCACCCGTGGAAAAAAAACAAGTAATCAGTCATATCTTGCCAATCTTCTCAAGCAAGACAAATAAAAGAGTCCATGTAATTATAAGTCTGGTTATAGCCTGAAACTTAACTCAGGTAAAATACTCTATAGCTGATCTGAGAGTCAATTAAAAAAAAAAAAAAAAAAAGAAAGCGGTATAATTAATGCTGAACAAAGTGCAATTATGACAAACTAGCTTCTTATCCGTTGATAATATTATGAGATTGATTGCAAAAGCTAACTGTGGCTGTTGCAATAGACTCTGCAGGGTGTGTGGTGTAGTACAGCACGGCATTTTGATTAAGAGGCAAAGCGGATTAAAAGCTGGCTGCTGGGTCTCGAAATGCAATGGGGATTTTTGTTCTGATGGTTGTATTCCTCGTGGTTCCCACAGAGATCAATTTCTACCTTTGTGCCATTTAAAACAGTTCATTAACAGCCTAGAGAAATGCGGCAGTCTGCAAATGTTAAAAAATAAAACCCCAAAAAAGGGCATTAATCAATTATTAAGAAAACAGGTCTCTGATACAGAGCAATATGCATCTGTCAGTAAATGAGATGTAAGTACACAATACATGCTTGTGTGTGTTCTGTAACGAGAGTGTGTCTCTACAAAGATGGCAAGTTAAGTCCTGGGGAGGACTCTTAGTGGAGGCTGAAGATCCTGGTGCATCATCTGCTGAACATGAGCCTCAGAGAGATGATGGCAAAACCACCGGATGCGATCTTTGCTATATCTTGATCATAAAAGCACAAAGGAAAAGGAACAGCAAGGTTTGTGTCTTGCCCACAGGGAGGCTGCTGCTGAAATGTTTGTCCCTTCTAATGCCTGCAAATTCGAGGAAGATGCTGATGAAACCGGAGAAGTTTCAGGACAAAGCCACAGAAATAACTGAGGGACTGGAAAACATGTCTCTTGAGAAAAAAAAAAAAATCAAGGAATTTAATTTAGTTTATCCTTAAATATATTGGCCAGGAAGATGTTTATGTTCTAAACATGGGGAACAGAGATATGATAGTTAGTCTTCAAGCCAATAAACAAATTCAAAAGCTGGAAAATCAAGCTGGCCAAATATAGGGTATTTTTCTCATGGTTTCCTAGGGATAGCAAAGTCTATGTGATTGGGCTGCCCATTCATCTTTCAGTTCCATCCCTTGTTTTGCCTCCTCCTCTCCCACCCCGGCGAGTTTAAAATATCTTTAGTATGTTTCCCCACTTGCAACCAAAGTTACTGGGGTGAGGCAGTGGGAAAATACAAATCTCAAGGATAGGACAAGTCTGTAAGCGTCCTGACAATGAGTAATTGGGCAGAGTGTTGTGTGGATTCATGCTCTTAGAGGAAGGTGGCTGGTGATAACTCTTCGTGGTGTCTAGCACTAATGCCAGCTGGCCAGTTCATGCCCAAGTTGGCTTATACTAGATTTTTCCAGAAGCTCGACCGAAAAGCGTAGCAAAGGATGAACCAGAGCAGTCCTGTGGTTTGTATATTATAGATGAGGGAGGTAGACATCTGTGGTAGGCTTCCTGCTCTTACTGTCTCTGAACGTATGACCCATTTGACTCAAAACCAAAGTCAATGAAGAAAGCAAAATGAAAAAAAAAAAGTTAACCAGTCAGCTTGTCCAAGGGAAACAGCCATGTTGGAGAGCAAAGAGTTTAAATGTCCCACTCCAGTTTAAAAGGTGCCAGTGGTTCTGTCTCTGCCCTGCTCTCCACACGCATGGATCAGAGCTGCATGAGTGGGACTGCCAGGGAAATCAGAGAGGTGGCCATGGCACTGTCTAGCCTGTGGCAGACTTTAGCTGTTAGAGATAGAAATGGGGGCTGCCCTGGCTGCTGTCCTAGCCTTCTGCTGCACAGATGAGAGCTCAACGGGACATCCTCCCCCTCACCAGCATCTTGGCTCTACATCCCAGCACTGCCATGGGCTCTACCAATAGCTCCAATTTACAATTTCCCTGGGATGGAAACTCCACCACCCCCTGCAATTTGAGCAATGGCTTGCAGGTGGGCAGCTGGGCCATTAACCATCTGCTGAAATTGCCTGGCCAGTACAAAGGCATCTTGACTTGGCCCACACAGCCCTTGTCTTGCTTTCTGTTCCTCTCACTCTGGAATGGCTGTTGATTTTGTTTAATTTGAACAGTTCACTTGCTAAGCAGCCTCCACAGGAGGCAGGAAGCATCTAGGGTGCTGGTACTGTGGGGTGAGGAGCTGAACCCTATAGACGCTCCCCAGATGGGGGTCTGGAGCCTTCGGGAAGGGTAAAGTGTGGGTTTGCACAACCTTCTTCTCCAGGGACCAGCATCTAGCACTTGCTCAGAACATGTTGAGAGGTAATTTAAGACTGTGACTGACAGATTTATTCCTATTTCATTTTTGCTTGGTAAATAAGGGTCACAGTACTGGGGCTGTTGCAGGTGCAGGGGCAGACTGGCTTTACTGGAGCAAATGTGTGTGACTTCGGTGTTCAGGCTGATTACAACCATCAAAAAAACCTGGCTCTGAAGCAGTATATTACATCATATACTTTCAGTAATAGAAATGAGGAAGCTATTGGTTTGAGTGGGCCTGCTCCACCTTTCATCTCCCAGCCTGAGCCATGCATTGGTGTTCAAAGGTATCTCCTGATGCTACTAATCTAAACAATGATGGGGGAAAAAAAATCTGGATGATGCAGGTATTGCTGCTGCTGAATTCAAGGTGGCCCCTGCACTCCTGTGCTTCGTAAGCCAGTGCTACATGTTCCATGAGGAAAAGCACCCCAGCTGGCCAGTCATCATCCCCTCCAGAAGACCCAGCCCTGGGTGGGCTAGTGCAGGGCTAGCCCAGTGCTGCAAACCATCAGCCCAGGCTCAGGTTAAGACATGAGGGGTCCAGCTTAGTATGGGGTAAGCCCACTGCTAATTTGGCAGCTCTGGTGTGAAAAACCAGCTCAGAACCCTGTAGAACAGCAGTGTCATTTTGTGTGCCCTATTTTCTTGACTATTTTTTTTTTTTTGGTGGGGTGGTGTGGGTTGTTGGATGGCAGCATAATTAATTTTCCTATAGATGTACACAAATGAGTAAGAACTACGAACATTGCAAAGAGTTTTCTGCTGCACTCAAAACACAAGACGCTCACAAGGCCCTGATGGGCCTTCTCCAGGTCTCCAGCCCCACCAGTGCAGATGTCTGCAGGCTGCTGGGGCCACTTTGGGATGAACCCTGGGTGCAGCCCAAATTCTCTATCAGCTGCTCTGTTATTTCAGTAACACCCCAGCCCCCAAATACTTGGCAAAGGCTTTGAACCGCATTGCAGCCAAGGCTTTTTTTGGAAGCCCACCAGCCTGCTGTGTGGGCCCCAGCTGATGTCTTGAAGACCTGTGGGTAGACCTCCTGCTGCTGTTTGCTTCTCTTTTTCTGTCCCTTTGCAGACACCAAAGGGAAGGGGCTGCTGGCTCTTCCTGAAGAAACAGCAGCAGTTCAAAAGACCTCATGCCAACCTAGAAAACACAAGATAAAAAGAAGAGTCTGGTTTTTGTGCATGGAGAAGAGGATTTTTACTGGGTTTCTTCCAGAGAAGAAAAGAAAAAGCTCTGGGGGACAGCGGAGGAGAGATCTTTAAACACTGCAAAAGGTTTTAATAGCAATGTATCTGCCTGAATCAACACAGTTAACCAATAGTGTTACAGAGTTAAATATCACACTGACTTCCTTCATATCTTCCTCCCTATGGTCCTGACCTTTACTCTTCCATCTCTGCTACCTGCCTTCTGTGTTTCCTGTCCTATTTCTTTTTCTGAGACTGTTCTTCCATCCCCGTTCCATGCCCACATGTTCTCCAGCAGTAAATACCAGCTGCTCTTTGGCAGTCAGTGATCGATGGTTTTTTTCTGGGGGTGGGAGGTGGAATTAATCAGAAGTTAAATTTTCCATGTTTGTTAAAATGGACTAACTCTGACTCTGGAGCCTCACCAGTTAGAAACTCCCTATGGTCAAAGCTGTCAGCTAAGGAAAACCTGTGTCTGGAGGGGAAAAGGTTAGTGGTCCTGTACATCGTTCACAGCCAGGCTGGCACCAGGGTCTCTGTGAATGTAACGGAGCAGAAGGCAGAACCTAAGTTTTCCTTTGCTTTTCTCTGGGAGCCAGAAAGAAATGAAGACTTGCTCTGAAAGCAGTCATCCTTCTCTGCAGAGACCTGAAGGACACATCTGTTTCTTCCTCGGGACGTGTGTAGTTGAAGGATGGTCTGGAGCTCCCAGGTCTTTGCCCAAGGTCCAGCCCCCACCTGGAGTGCTGTGTCCAGCAATGGAGTCCTCAACACAGGAAGGATGTGGACTTGTTGGAGTGGGTCCAGCAGAGGGCCATGAAGATGCTCAGAGGGTTGGAGCATCTTTGCTGTGAGGACAGGCTGAGGGAGCTGGGGTTGTTCAGCCTGGAGAAAAGAAGGCTCCAGGGAGACTTTAGAGCAGCTTCCAGTGTCTGAAGGGAGCTACAGGAGAGATGGGGAGGGACTCTTTGTCAGGAACTGTAGTGATAGAAGGAGGTGTAATGGTTTTAAATTGAAAGAGGGGAGACTTAGATTTGGTCTCAGGAAGAAATTTTTTCCTGTGAGGGTGGTGAGACCCTGGACAAGGTTGCTCAGAGCTGTGGCTGCCCCATCCCTGGAGGGGTTCAAGGCCAGGCTGGATGGGGCTTGGAGCAACCTGGTCTGGTGGGAGGTGTCCCTTCCCAGGTTAGGGGGGTTGAAACTGGGTGATCTTTAAGACACCTTTCAAAGCTAACCATTCCATGATTCTAAGTTTGCATCTGATTAACAAGGTGGCCTTGTGAAATTCCCTCAGCTCAAGGCATACAACGTCTGTAATGGGCTCTGAAGGGCCCTGGGGAGGAGGTTTTGATGGGGATTAAACGATGCAGCATAAAGGAATCGCTCTCTTTGGCAGCACAGAACAACCTTAGTAGTTATTCCACTCAGTCAGTCCTGTCAGCATTTAAGGATTCAGATACTCAGTTGGGATTTATTATTTAGTTGAAAGCGGAGACAAAATTAGCAGGGATAAAACGGAATTTACAACAGCTATGTGTAAACCCCTGTCAAACATGATTTTTGCTAAGAGCTTAACCTACAAATGTGCCATGTGGTCCTTTTTCCGCTGTGGAACAAGTGAGTGGTGTCTTTGTAGTGCTGAGACCTAGCATAAGAATAAAGTCTATTTTTTGCATTCATCTTCAATCACAGGGATGTAAACATGCAGAGGAGTCTGTAACTGTGCTTTAAGTGAAGAGCTAAGAAAACTGCCGTGCATGTAATTTTATTTTTTTTTCCCTAGGCTCCCAGGAGCTGTGAGTCAATCACAGCTGAATATGCAGAGAAAGTCCCAGATAACCTTGTTGGAATTTCATTACAGGCACTGTGTAAAAAGTATGTGGAAGTTCAGGTAGTATACAGAGATTGCGATGCCATATTTTACATGTTTAAAAACTACTGGTAAATATAAAGGAGTTCCCCAGCCTGTCTTCATTAGTAAAAAGATGCTTAAGTTTTCTCCTGTTATTACTATAATGTTTTGCTTTTCCATCTTAATTTCCTCTAATTGCCTCAGTGTTAAATGTAACAGGCTTGGATTGCTTTCTCTTTCACTTTTCCTTGGTGCTAAGTACCATCCCTAAATAGATTAATGAAGCAGAGCCTACAAACTCTGCTATTAATTTAGTTGAAAAACATGCCAGCTCGACAAGGCAATAGCATTAATTGAATAAGTTATTTGAATTGCAAGGCATGTGGATAAATAGATTTATATATAAAAGTGGACCAAGAATTTAGAAGATATGTTATTCATTATGTTCTATTCATAGATATTTCTCCTAGCTTGTCTACACAGATACGTATATATGTTATTGTTAATATCTTATATTTTGATTTTTTTTCAACATATATATACATTTGGGGGAAAAAAAATGCGTGCATTTAGTTTATAAGATATTAAGTACACACACACTGTAGGTATTCTGCAAGATGTTTTGCATCAAAAGTATGGTTATTTTACATGCTCACAACTGGAAAGGCACAAGTATTTGGCCTACAGTTTTCTGTGCCTGAACACCCTAACCAAGAATGTTGTTCTTGAAGGAATAAATAACATCTTGAGGTTTTTTTTTTTTTT
>VXBJ01000813.1:13307-31404 GCA_013400055.1 Nycticryphes semicollaris
TAGGGGGGTTGAAACTGGGTGATCTTTAAGACACCTTTCAAAGCTAACCATTCCATGATTCTAAGTTTGCATCTGATTAACAAGGTGGCCTTGTGAAATTCCCTCAGCTCAAGGCATACAACGTCTGTAATGGGCTCTGAAGGGCCCTGGGGAGGAGGTTTTGATGGGGATTAAACGATGCAGCATAAAGGAATCGCTCTCTTTGGCAGCACAGAACAACCTTAGTAGTTATTCCACTCAGTCAGTCCTGTCAGCATTTAAGGATTCAGATACTCAGTTGGGATTTATTATTTAGTTGAAAGCGGAGACAAAATTAGCAGGGATAAAACGGAATTTACAACAGCTATGTGTAAACCCCTGTCAAACATGATTTTTGCTAAGAGCTTAACCTACAAATGTGCCATGTGGTCCTTTTTCCGCTGTGGAACAAGTGAGTGGTGTCTTTGTAGTGCTGAGACCTAGCATAAGAATAAAGTCTATTTTTTGCATTCATCTTCAATCACAGGGATGTAAACATGCAGAGGAGTCTGTAACTGTGCTTTAAGTGAAGAGCTAAGAAAACTGCCGTGCATGTAATTTTATTTTTTTTTCNGGAGAAATAAAAACTGAGCATCTTTTGTCCTTGTGTTTTTAGAACTTAGGTACTGAAATTGAAAAGTTGGCAAAGATGCTCTAATAACTTACTGAGAACTGAGATGTACAATAGTAGAAATAAATAATAACAACAACAATAATAACTACACTAATAAATAACACAAAGAGGGCCTGGGGATCCCCCACAGTGTGACGGAGGGTGTGTATCTCACTGCCAGAGTTAACATCCCCTGTTGTGTGGCTGCTCTGCAAGGGGAAGGGACCAGTGATGCTCTGCTTTGCCAGGATTTCCTAGAGTTTCATCTCCTACAGTTTCTGGTTAATCTAAGTGGATTTTTGACAAGCCATCTGTTCAGTCATCTCTCAAAGCTGATTTAAGGGTGGGCTAGCATCAAAAGAAGTGGCTTTATCATCCATGAGTTACCTTCCAGCCTGCAACTGGCCACATGTTGTTGTGATGTCCCTCAAACTGGTACCAGTGTTCACATGGCCATGCAATGAGCTGGATCCTACTGTTTTTCTGGCTCAAAGATAATTTTCACTTTTGGAACTACCATCCATAGGCTAATTCTCAGCAGCTGGCTGGGCAAAGGTAGTGTTGGCTCAAGGAAGACAGTGATGAGAGCGAGAAGGCAGTGAGGTCTACAGGACCAACCATTTTAATAAAAAAAAGCCAGCACATGTATTGATTTTAAGTGATTAAGAGACAATAACCTCTTTGCAGGGCATGGCTTGCAATAGGTAGTACTGTAAGGGGCATTTCCTCCCCTCCCCTCTGTTAAATTTGCTCTTGCAAAATACGCTATTATGCAGACAACTAAATGTACTATAAAATCAAGTCTGTCTTTTTCTGTGCTTCACTGTTCTTCTTTTCTCAAAGCACAGAAAAGGAAGGAATTAAGGAAAAGAAAGGGAAGATAAAGGAATTTAAAAATGGATCTTTGACCTGCAAAGCAGTGATGAGAAGCAAATTTTCTGTTTAGTTTATGGAAATTACAGTCTGCTGCCTAGATAGAGATAACTCTGCAATGCAACTTCATTCTTGCTGAGCTTTTCTTTCCTTTAATCCCGCTGAATAGAAACGGTCTATTTCTGTACTGTAAGCATTGTCTACTTTAACTGAAAAGTCTTAATTTAATTTTTCTAGACAAGACTGAGAGTTGTTTCTGTGGTTGCTATTATGAACAGAAGAAAGACAGGTACAAACTGTTTATTTCTCAAATTAAATATAGTAGTGATTGAAGATTTAAATCCTATATTTTATATATTTATATAGATTTTATATATGTGACTATTGCTTTTTGGTTACATAGAGAGAATAAAATATATAAATCAGTACTGAAGTTCACCTGCAACTCATCTCCTGGGAAAGGGAGACTAAGAGAAGGAGCTCTCGCTCTCTACAACTCCTTGAAAGGAGGGTGTAGTCAGGGGAGATGGTCTCTTCTCCCAAGGAACAGGCAATGGGACAAGAGGAAATGGACTCAAGTTGCACCAGGGGAGGTTTAGATCCGTTGTTAGTCATTGGAATGGGCTGCCCAGGGAAGTGGTGGAGTCACCCTCAGCTCAGGTTTAGGGTTTTATCTGTTGTTTGAGTTAAGCAATCCAAAACTTCCAGTATCCCAGCTGGGGACCTCAGGAGACTAAGCTGGGAAGAAGGCTGGCAAGCTTGAGTCCAAAGCCTTTTATCTTCTCTTGCAGAGTGAATCCCATGGTGTACCTCAGGGATGGTTCCATATGCTCAAGACAAATTTAGGGTTGAACCCCATGGGGAAAAAGGGCTAATGACCTCATCAAATATCCACACTTCATAGCTGCTCATGTCCTCCAAAATCTGATAGATAACTGAAGATGTTTGCTCAAGTCTGCAGCACCTGAGAGGTTATCAAGACAGCTGCCTTCAATTACAGTCCATCTTTTCTCTCTTTTCTTGAGTATAATTCTCTGCCTGGATGGATTTAAGAGCAGGGTACTGAGTAGTGATGGAAAATCAATAGCCTCAAGAAAGAAAGTCATTGCTGGCATTTAGATAAACCAGAATGTACAGGAGGAAAGGAGCTGCTCGTATTAACCAAGGCTTTTGTTCTCTTCCTTTCCTGCAGTTCCTCAGCATGTTCCTTCTGCAGTTCCTTCTGGTTAAGCTGGCAAATCATGGTATAGAAGAGTGTACTCTCCACTGGGTAAAAAATTGGCTGGTTGGCTGTACTTAGAGGGTTGTGATTAATTGGGTGAAATCTTGTTAACGATGGTCACCAGTGATGTCCCTTAGGGCTCAGTTTTGGGGCCAGTCTAATATAATATCTTTATTGATAATCTGGAGGAGTGGCTTGGGTGTACCCCCGTAAGTTTGCAGATGACACCAAACTAGGTGGAAGTGTTGATCTGCTTGAGGGTAGGGAGGCTCTACAGAGGGATCTGGACAGGTTGGATCCATGGGCCAAGGCCAATGGGATGAGGTTTAATANGAGTTTGAAGAAGGGGAGGTTGAGGGGAGACCTCACTGCCCTCTACAACTCCCTGAAAGGAGGTTGTAGAGAGGTGGATGTTGGCCTCTTCTCCCAAGGGAATAATGACAGGACCAGAAGAAATGGCCTGAAGTTGCTGCAGAGAAGGTTCAGATTAGATTTTAGGAAGAATTACTTTACTGACAGAGTGGTGAGCCACTGGAACTGTCCAGGGAGGTGGTGGAGTCACCATCCCTGGAGGTATTTAAGAAATGTGCCGAGATTGTAGGGAGTGGGTTGTGGTTTCATGTATGGTTGGACTTGATGATCTCAGAGGTCCTTTCCAACCATAGCAATTCTGTGATTCCCTGTGAATCTGTGTTACTCAGGCTCGGTTACAGTTTCTTCTCACCGGGAGTTAGGAAACCTACATCCTTGGGAAGCCAGATTGCTCCTGGCCAGGAGAAGTTTCCCTACACAATTAGCAAGAGCCAGAATCCTTCAACTACTGAAGAAAGGACCAGTTTCCTCATTAATTACTCCAGGTTAGTGGTGGAATTACTTATGTTTTGCCCTAGAGTCAGGCAAACCTGGAAACATTACAAAACACCTAAGTCCTCTGTACATGACCCCTTTAACACCATTTCTATACCAAGGTGGCACTAATGGCTGTGTCCCTCAGCCATTAGGAAACAACAAGGTAAAGCAAGACCACTGATGTTGATTCTGAGGTTCAGAAAGCATGCCTTTAAACAATTTCCCAAGAAAGGTTTCATTTTTTTCTTCCTCAGGAGTATTTATAACAGGATTTAAGTTTGTCAAAAGAAAAATGTTTATTGGAGGCAGAACTGTACTCTTTTGGTATCTTAGAAAAGTAGTTTCAGAATAAAACATTTATTTAATGAAGCAGTTTGCCTGATTACTTTCTTCAGTACTTAATTTCTTGATCATGATGACAAAATCATAAACTTTGTTGCTAGTATATAAGTCACAGCCATGTTTCAGTCTCTTTGGGCTTTTGAGGTAGCCATAAAAGAGTAAAACCTAAGTTTCACAGCTTTTGTGCTTGGCTTTATATTAATAGGTGTATCATTCAAGAGGGTGGTTTTTTCCTGGTTTCTTAGGTGAAAATATCCAACTCGGAATTTCTCTCAGAATGCCCTTTTTGTCCTCTGCTTATAGCATTTTTATGGCCCACATTAATAATTCATGGAGAAAAAAAATAATCGTGGTTAAAATTCTACTCCTAGCTGCATAAAAGAAGCTTAGTAACCTTTCTTAAGGCTTTTTTTTTCCTTTTTTTTTTGGTTGGCTTATTCATACATTTTGTTGAAAGTTGAGCTTCAGATGTTCCCGATGCAAAGCGCAACTTCTTATTTGTATGACAACAAGATGATAACTTTAAAGTACCCTGAACCAATGGAAAATTGAGGAGGGAGAAATAGCAGAAATAGCAAGTTGAATGGCATGCCATTTCTCAGGTGGATAGAATGTGCCTGGGCCAGGCAGTTGAGTAGTGCACAGTGGGGTTTGCTCTGCTGTAAGGATGGTTTGGGACCATTTCCATTACACAGAGGCCTGTCATCAGAAAAAAAAAATGATCACAGACTGTGAATACTGTCAAAAAATGTGTTCTCAATGGCACTTGGCATCCAGAAATGCACAAATATTTTACATGCTTCAATTCTTAGAATACTAACTTGAAGTAGCCATATTTTATGGAGCTGCACATAAAGATGAGGCATGGAAGATTGTCCCCTTGTAGTGGTGAGGCAAAAAGAGGAGTACTGTCTCCAGTTTTAGGCCCCTCACCACAAAAGAGACATTGAGGGGCTGGAGCCGGTCCAGAGAAGGGCAATGGAGCTGGTGAGGGGTCTGGAGCACAAGTCTTGTGAGGAGAGGCTGAGGGAGCTGGGGGTGTTCAGCCTGGAGAAAAGGAGGCTGAGGGGAGACCTTCTCACTCTCTACAACCCCCTGAAAGGAGGGTGTAACCAGGGGGGGTCAGTCTCTTCTCCGAAGGAACAGGCCATGGGACATTTTTTGGGTGTGGGAGATGGGAATAAGGGAGAACAGAGTAGTGATAATCTGGAAGATTTTTTTTTTTTCCCCTTGAACTCTCTGCATCCTATCTAAGGTAATTTTCAACACTGCATCCAGGGCTAATTGTGTTGATGGTAAATAATGACATCTGGTATTGTTTTTTCTCTTCTTTGCTCTGGCCTATGCCTTAAAAATGGAATAGCTTATGGGCTGACTGTATGGAATTGGAGCCTATGGAACAACTGTGGGGCTTTTTTTTTTTCTAGAAAACTTGTAACTCCATTTCCCTGTTATCATGCAGATCTGTGATTCAATCTAGCCTGCAGTAAGCAAGCACTTATTGTAAAGCAATCACTATTCTCTTCTGTCTGGGTCTGGAGGAAGAAAAGGTCGTGATGAGCCATTAACATCCCTGGTGCCTGCAGAATTTACACTATCTGATGATCTGTCTTCTACAGTCTGCTCTCAGAACTGTTTTGTTTCTTATCCTTCCTTCCATTTCCCGCATTATTGAAACCTTTCTTGGAAGAGGTCCAGCTCTCCCCTCCCCTGGGAAGTCAGCTTGATGGTACCAGATACACCAACCCAGGCTTCAGGCTGCTGAGGATTTGGGTTCAGCGTGTCATGAAGCTTCTTCCACAGTTTGCATTCATAACACATAGGGAGGGATGTCGGCTAACAAGGACCCCGCTGGCCATGCTGGCTGCAAGCTGCTCGCACCTGGAGAGCAAAGAAAAGGGCTCTGTGCCTCCCCGGCCCATAGATACAGCCAGTGGTTTTCATCACATTCAGCATCTCTCATCATTAAAAACAAATAAATAAAAAAATACACACACACACACACTGCCCCAGGGAATTCAGTTTCATTTCTAAATCTGGGGATTATCCCACCGTAAATACACCGGAGGCAGCAGTCAAGTGAAATGCTGAAAGGCAACGCTGTACCATCACGGCAGTAATTCATCGGGCTCGTCAGCGTTTTAATCACAAGATCCAGGTGGCTTTTCTGAGGCGTGGGATTATTAAAGCGCAGCGGGGATTCTTACATCTCTTGCCGCTTTATTCAGGAAGCAAATATTCTGTGGCGACAATAGATTTGCTCCCTCCGGCTGTCAGGCACTGCCAGCAATACATCTGAATGTTTCTGAGGAGATGCTATTCTGTCCCCAAATGGAGCCTGTTGGACCACAGGGTCGTAACCGCAATGGACATCTCAGACCTGCAACCTGCAATCCAACAAGGTTGAGAAGTGCTGATACTAAAAAAAATTAAAACCAAAGTCATGTTTTCTCATGTACTTGGGGAAAAAAAAAAAAACTCCACAGGTTTGGGCTTTTTTTCCAAAAGAACTTAAAAAAAAATCCCAACTCCACAGCTGGACTGTTTTGATTCAGCATGGAAAGAAAAGGACCTGGGGATTCTAATTGACAAGCGGCTGAACATGAGCCAGCAGTGTGCCCGGGTGGGCAAGAAAGCCAAGGGCATCCTGGCTTGTATTAGAAATAGTGTGACCAGCAGAAGTAGGGAGGTGTGTGTCCCCCTGTCCTCAGCACTGGTGAGGCCATGCCTTGAGGATTGTGTTCAGTTTTGGGCACCTCAACACCAGAGAGATCTGGAGGGGTTGGAGCGAGTGCAGAGGAGGGCAACGGAGCTGGGGAAGGGCCTGGAGAATAAATCTTCTGAAGAGCGATGAAGGAGCTGGGAGTGTTTAGTTGGTGGAAGAGGAGGCTGAGGGGAGACCTCATTGCTCTCTACAACTACTTGAAAGGACATTGCAGAGAGGTTGGTGCTGGTCTCTTCTCACAGGGAATCAGCGATAGAAGGAGAGGGAATGGCTTCAAGCTGCACCAGGGTAGGTTTAGGCTGAACATTAGGAAAGACTTTTTCCCAGCAAGAGTGGTCAGAGCCTGGAATGGGCTGCCCAGGGAGGGGGTTGAGTCCCCATCCCTGAGTGTGTTTCAGAGTGGTTGAGATGTGGTGTTGGGGGATGTGGTGTAGGGGAGACCTTTGTAGAGTGGGGCTGATGGTTGGACTCAATGATCCCTGGGGTCTCTTCCAACCTGAAGGATTCTGATTCTGTGAAATGCGGGGCGGAAAGGGATCAGGCCAGGTCTCTGTGCCCAGGTCTTCCCTGATGCTGCCCAGTGCCTCAGCACCACTGCATCTGATGGCGCGCGTGTAACATCGGGCTGAGGAGGAGGACAGAGAACAACGAAGATGCTCTGGGGTGCCAACACATCATGGTGGCTTGTCCAAGGCCTGGGCTACAGGACCACCAAGGCAAGGTACACCACGTTAGTATAATGCTTCACAACACATGCCTTCAGAAACTAATTTGAAAAACTCGCTTGTGGAAGGTGTAAAATAGGCACAGTAAATGGGATTAACCACCTCAATAGTGTAGTTAGAAAGACACAGTTAAGCTAAATTGTATCTCCTTTAATTTCATGGTCCTTATTAACATCTGAAGGAGATTCGCAAATATATCCAAGGGCATGGTTTTGTTTTTGAAGTGTAAATTGACCCCTCTGAGTCCCAGCTGAAAGCTCCAGTGTATCAATTTGCAAAACTTTATTTTTTTTTTTTCAAACTACATTGGTAAAATATTCCACAAATTGTGTCTGCAGCGACTGTGTTATTACAGCTCGCGAGGCAATTAAACACACGTTCATCCTGGCCAGGGCCCAGTGGAGGTAACACCAATTCCTTTGAAGTCAGTGGAGAAACCCCAGAAATTCAACTTGAATTTCAGTGGAATCTGTGAAAGGTGGGATGAAAAACATCTAGAAACATCCTTAGTGCCAAGGGGACTAATAAAGACTGTTGCTTTTGTAATTGTCACTTCATTAGACACCTAATGGTTCTGCGCCTGGAGAATTCGAAAGGAACAACTCAGCAAATGCACATGCAAACACACACTTTCTTTGCTCCCTTCTGCTAAAACTCTATGTTCCGACAGCATTTCTGAACAGCTGGAGGAATAATCATTGCTCTAGCTTAGTGAAAGAAATTTAACACCTTCACTGCTGAATCGTTTCTCCACCAGCAATCGGCGCTTCATGCTGTGTGGATGAACACGCTCCAGCGTTGCAACAGCTCCATTGTGAATGTTTATGAAAAATCTGAACAAAGAAGTGGGCAGGAAATGAAGACCAAAAAAAGATATACATTCTCCCCCTGTTAAAAGAGAAAACTCTTGACAGACGTCTTATGACTATGTGAAAATACAGAACTTACCAAAAAGGCAAAGGTTTATATTATTGCCACCTACAGTGAGAAAAGAAACAGCAAACATCATATCTAAATATATCATATTGGTCCATATGACCATATGGTCATATCTAAAGCTTCATCATCTGCAATTATTTAAGCCTATGAGCTAATATTCAGAACCTTTCAGACTGATATTCAGTAATTTTGCTTCTCTTTCCCTTTAGCTGCTCTCAGCTCACAAAGGGCCACGCGCTGGTGACAATCTTTGTCAAAGAATCATAGAATTTCCTGGGCTGGAAGGGACTTTTCAGATCACCAAGTCCAACCACAAATTGAACACTGACAAAAACCTATCACCGAAACCATATCTCTAAGCACCACGTCTACACGGCTTTAAAATCCCTACAGGGATGGTGCCTCAACCACTGCTCTGGACAGCCCATTCTAACACTTAGTAACCCTTTCCGTATCAAAATTGTTCCTAATATCCAATCTGAACTTCCCCTGGTGAAACTTGAAGCCATTTCCTCTTGTTCCATCACCTGTGACTTGGTTGAAGAGTCACCTCTAGCTACCAGCCTGTATTAGTCCTCCACCATCCTCTTGCAGCCAGTTGACCTCCATGAAGTCTGGTTTGGCCAAGTGAGAGGGCAGAGAGTTGCCTCCAGTTGGGATGAAGAGAAGACCCCACCGTACGAAGTCCAAAGAGTTTTTTTGCTGTAAGAATCATCAGCAAGGGACAGGTTCAGCAGCCAACTCTCCCCTTTGGCTCACACCCACTGGGAGCAGCAGGAGTTGAAATGCAGAAAGACAAAGGGTGTTCAAGAGATTGATTGAAGGGAATACAGTGTACTGAACGCAGCACAGCAGCACTTTCATGTCTTCGGATAAAAGAGTAAAACACTTTCTAACACGTGTTGAGTAGGTCAAGGTGGTGTAAGTCTCATTTCTCAAAAAGATGACTTGTTACATCTTGATCTTGGAAAACAACTCCTGAAATTCACAGATTTTTCTGAATACAGACTGCATCACTGAGCTTTCCTCACTGTGACTGAAACAGTGTCTTGTTTTGAGAGAAGCCCTGAGAATAAGGACTTGGGGGTGTTGGTGGACGAGAAGCTCAACATGAGCTGGCAATGTGTGCTGGCAGCCCAGAAAGCCAACCACATCCTGGGCTGCAGCAAAAGCAGCGTGGCCAGCAGGGCCAGGGAAGGGATTCTGCCCCTCTTCTCTGCTCTGTGCTCCTGAAACTCCACCTGGAGCACTGTGTCCAGCTCCAGAGTCCTCAGCAAAGGAGGGACATGGACCTGTTGGAGCAGGGCCAGAGGAAGGCCGTGAAGATGATCAGAGGGCTGAAGCATCTCTCCTGTGAGGACAGGCTGGGGGAGCTGGGGTTGTTCAGCCTGGAGAAGAGAAGGTTCTGAGGAGACCTTAGAGCCCTTTTCAGTCCCTAAAGGGGCTCCAGGAGAGATGGGGAGGGACTCTTGATCAGAGCACGAGGAGTAATGGTTTTAAAATGAAAGAGAGGAGATTTAGATTAGATACCAGAAAGCAATTCTTTGGTGTGAGGGTGGTGAGAGCCTGGCCCAGGTTGCCCAGAGAAGCTGTGGCTGCCCCATCCCTGGAGGGGTTCAAGGCCAGGCTGGATGGGGCTTGGAGCAACCTGGTCTGGTGGGAGGTGTCCCTGCCCAGGGCAGGGGGGTTGGAACATCATCTGTTCTATGATTCTATGATTTGTCTCACTCTTTCTCCCTGAATACAACCAGTAATAACCTACTATTAATATGCTCCTGAGAGCTAGAAAAAAAAATAATAACCCATATTCAGTGACCCCCTGATTGACTTTCTGGGGAAGCCAGCAGGAAAAGGGCCAAGGGGACAAGGACGAGGATGCCTTCCCTGCTCCAGGAGCTGGGAAGCGAGGTGCAATTAGGAAACGCTGAGAGCCTCCGTGGGCAGGCTGGTGTCAGAGCACAGCGAGCCCCCGGGGCTGGAGCAGAGTGAGGATCAGCGAGTCCAGCCGGCTGGTCTTATCTCCCTGCAACCTAATTGCATGGAAATGTTTTGGGAACACACAGCTGCCGTTGACACATGGCACCGGCCCCTATTTGAAAGCGGACAGAGATGCCTGTTCAGCCAGGCCCAGTGTTTCTGTGTGGCTGCGGGAAGACGGGCTTTTTCTAACCCCGACGGAGAAGCCCTTGGTAATTTATCCACCTGCAGCTGCCATCTGTTGCAAACAGGATCATCTGCACCCGAGGACAAGAGGGACCCAAAATCTACATAGCAAAACTAGTGTTTCTGCTCTGCCTCTTTAAGACCGGGAGCTGCCAAGTGACACCTCTGCCACCACCAGTCCTTTAATGAGGAGTAATGATTGCTGGAGCAAGTTTTGGGAGCCCAGTTAACATCTAGCCTTTCTGCCCGCCTGAAACCAGTACCTTTAATTATCAGCAAAACTCTGTTCTTTGGTGCTTGTCCCTGCTGTCTTCTCCACTTGTCCCTGCTGTCTTCTCCACTTGTCCCTGCTGCCTTCCCCACTTGTCCCTGTTCTCTTCTCCACTTGTCCATGCTGCTCCAATCACAGAAACATTGTCCCTCCATCAGCATTGTGTCACCCAAGGTGCCGGGTGCCCACCAGCCCCATAGACATGCTGTTCCCCATCAACCCTTGCGCTGGAAGGGAGACCAGGAGCTCTGAGCATGCCTGACCCTCGGCACATCTTGCTCAGTGATTATCCTCTTCAGAGAGGTGTTACTTAGTTCACGTTGACTTTTTAGAGGAGGGGTGTCCAATTGTACTCTGCTTGCTTTGAATTTTCCCCATCAACTTCATAGAATCATAGAATTATAGAATCACAGAATCATGCAGGTTGGAAGAAACCTTTGGGATCATCGAGTCCAACCATCAGCTCTACTCTACAAATTCTTCCCCTACACCAAGTCTCCCAACACCACATCTCAATGACTCTGCATGTCTCTAAACTTCCCACCAAGGCACTTCAGCAGCAGGGCCCTTCTCCCATAGCCCCTTTGGAAAAGACATCGGGATTAAGGTGGGGAAAACATGGCCCTGATTTTCTCCATTCTTCTAAGCCCACTATTACTTGGGAGAGACAGCAGTTGCTGGTTGCATGCGAATTTAATTGTGAGGCTTTTTAATGGATTTAAATGGGTTTAGCTATTCCAAAGTAGCTTTCATACGCATCGCTCAGCTGCAGAGTGTTTAGACCTCCATGGAGAATTTGACTTCTTACAAACCGGCTTTGTCAGTTTGTTTATGCAAGGATCTAGGCATCCGGGGTGTAAAAGAAGCTTTAAAAAATTATTGGCTGCTAAGCAAAAGGACCCTGTTGTCAGCCCAGGGCAGAGACAATAGTTGATCTGTCTGATAAGAACGGTTTATTCAAAATTAAATCGTTCGCGCTTCAGGCTTGCCATAAAAAGGTCTCTTGCCTGATCATCTCCTAAATCTGAAGCAAGGCCTGTCCTCCAGGATAAAGACTATGCACAGAAATAGAGTGCCTTTTACACGGAGGCAGAGAACAATCAGATCACAGCCTGGCCCAAGATCTTAAAACATTTTGGTGCCCTGAAGTTTTCAGCAATGACAAAAGTTGCCGGGAAAAGGCCTTTTTGGAATTGCAGTCACTACCTGGTGGGAGGTGTCTCTGCCCAGGGCAGGGGGATTGGAACTTGAAGATCTTTAAAGTCCCTTTCAGCTCTAACCATTCTATGAATCTGTGATTCTACGTGCACAGGCTGCTCAGCCCCTGTAAATTGCTGTTTCACGCTGGCTGCTCCGTTTTCTTCCCAGGACAGGATTTGCCCGAGAGGATGGTGTTATCTCTGTTTTTTTCATACTGGGCTTATCACTCACAGCCACACGGAGACTGTGCTGACCTTTGATCCCTCTATTATTACTCACCACCGAGGGAGCCCCATAAATTTACATTAACGTTTTACAGTCATAAATACCCTGTTCCTGTTCCAAGGAAGGACCGTATCTGTTTTAAAAGTGCTGTGCCAGGTGAACAGTTGGATCAAGGTTAATGAGCTACTCGGGTAGGAACAGAGAAGCCACATGTGAGAGGGCATAGGTGGCTTTATAGATGTTAGCCTGGACAAGCTCAAAGCAATGCCACTCTCACCTGGTATCACCACAAATAAAAGCCAATCCAACGCCTGAAATGACAATGGTCAAAAGCTGATGCAGCAAAGTGTTCAACACTGGGCATTTTCCAACTTGCTTTTCCCTCCTGCAATGAAACCTGGCTTTGCATGAAGGAGGCTACATGAGAGGTGAAGGCAACGTGGACAGAAAGAGTGGTGTCAAGAGAGGCACCTTCCATAGCATTTGCTGCTGAATAAACTCATCAAAATTGTTGTGTTGCTTCAGTTCATCGGGACACAGTGAGGGTGGTGAGACACTGGAACAGGTTGCCCCGAGAAGCTGTGGCTGCCCCATCCCTGGAGGGGTTTGGAGCAACCTGGTCTGGTGGGAGGTGTCCCTGCCCAGGGCAGGGGGTTGGAACTCAGTGATCTTGAAGGTCCCTTCCAACTCTAACCATTCTGTGGTTCTAGGACACCTGAACACCCACCCACTGGTGGTACCTGTTCTCTTCGCACCACACCTCTTCTTGCAGCAGAAGAGGTTTCTCCATCACCCACCCCTGGGGAGGAGAAAGGGGCTAGGCAGAAAATCTCTCCAGTGCCTCCCAGTTGTATGTGGGAGATGCCAAAACCTCACAGGTGAGCCTGCAACAGTCCACAGGGGTTGAAGAACTGAATCTATTTCAAACTTGTTTGTCTTTGGAATAATTTTGACGTAAAAAAAAAAAAAAAAGGCTGTTTGGAGCTACTTTGTTCTTCCTCTGCACTTTTTTCTGGAGCAGAACAATGAGCGTCCTGGTCTGGGGCCTTTTCATCTTCTATCCACAAGCAGTGCTAGCATTTGGAGGGTTTTACCTCAAGTTTCAGAAACATGTGGGTTTTCTGTGAGTGTTGAACAAACTGTAGTGCACAATTACCTACAAATTGCCATCGGATGGATGCTGATTACAGTAAATAAGAACTGAAGAGATTGTACAGAAGCAACTTGAAAGCCACAGAAATGAAGCTCATTTATATTTTCTCAGCCTGCCTTCAGTGGCTTTGTTGCATGTACACTACATTTTCTACCCTGATTGAAATTCAAATTAGCTTCTGTGTGGGAAGGTCTAGTGAGAACTAAGGATACCCTTCATCTGCAGACTTAGGAGGCCTGTATTTAAACGTGGTATTTAGCCAAAGGGCAGGTTGTCATGCCAAGCAGCTGGACCTCAGCAAATGCAGGAGAAATGCTTCATCTAAGAGAAACCTTCACGGTGGGGTTTGGGCAGAGGGAGATCTGTGTCCCCCACTCCATCTGTTCCTTCACAAGAATCTCAGCGTTAGCACTGCTTGGATGGACTAGATGGGGCACCGCAGCAAGGAAGAACAAGTTAAAAGCCCAAGAAATGAGTTTTATGTTCAACACATGTAACTCAGCAGGTATCCGACCTGTATTTAGCCCTTTTTACAGCATTGCTCCTTCAGCAAGGCAGAGCCTGTCTGTGAGAACCATTAATGCGCTGGGTTTTTTTCTCAGTTGCTTGCTGTGAAATTGCAGTGCCGCAGTCTGGGCTGGTGTCATCGAGATGTGTCTTCAAAAGAGGATGAAATTTTATGCTTCCAAAGGAGAGGAGGCAAGAGAGAGAATAAAAAAAAAAAAAAAAGGCAACAGCTCCCACCACCTGCTTCCACTTCAGCAGTGAGGGATCTCTGGAGTAAGAGGATGCTTTTTAATATTTACAGTGTTGTAGGTGAGAGAAGAAGAAGCCCACTAACACTTTGCCCTGTATCACACTCTCCATTGACACCAGGGGAGATGTGAAGCTCTATCTGCCTTCTGAAGTGGTTCCATTACCTTGAAACTTCACTTGTGAGCAGATCACTTGACTCTTGCAGTGAAGGGTTAGGACTTGGAGTCCATACCTGCATTTTCAGAATGTTGGCTGTATTCTCTTTCCAATACCACAAATAAAAGCTGTAGTGTAGCATTCTTGGCAAGGAACCTCCATCCCCAGATTAATTTTCATGGGTACTTGCCCCACTGTCTTCCTGACCCTGGAAAATGCTTCCAGCTAAACCTATGCAGTGGATGCATAAGAAAAAGCACAATTAGTAATGGTGAGAGACAGGACCTGTTTAATTCAATACTTTCCCACTTGTAGAAAAAAAAGTTGTATTTTTTTCCCCTTTCGCCCTTTGATTTTAAATGATTGATGCAATAAATTAGCAGTAATTAGGCTCTGTGGGTTTGCATTCCTCCACAGCCTCTAATTAACGATGTAGCACACTGCACAACCAGCCTGGCCCCCAGGTGTGAGATGGCTCTCCTCCTCGTTGGCAGCTATCCGCAGCCACCTTGGTGGTGAAGGGGAATACTGACAACGTGAGGAAATGTAGGACTCTACAAATCTTTGAGCAAAACGGTCTCTGAAAGCTCTAGAAGTGTCTTGACAAATGTTAATTCTTTTTACCGATAACTCTAATTTAAAGTGAAAGCTTTTAAAACGAGTTTTGGATCCGATTTTCAAGGTGGCTTAAACCATATTTGTTTCCCTTTGGGCCATAACGAGGGCAGGACCAGTCTGGTGATATGAGCTTCAGCCCTGACTCAGACTCCAGAGCATGGTCATGGTAGAAATGAACCTATTAACAAAGCCAGAGATGTGCAAGGTGCCTAACTGGAGATGTTCCTGCCCAGAGATGTTCCTGTCCCTCTTCTGAAGGTGATCTGCATGTGTACAAATTAGGGATTTCTTTCTTTTATGATCACTTTCCTAGACCTTAAGTGCCCTGGGAACCTGCAGGTTGTTAAGAAAAGACTTCTGTGAACTCACTTGCAGGAGGATCGCTCCTCCCTCTTGGCTTTAGGGGAGAAGGGGCAGCATGGGAGTAGGTTTCTAATAATAGGACTTTGGAAATGCTGAGTATTTTCTGTGCCTGTGGTATCTCCTCCTCACAGAAAGAGCTGGGACCACTCCCGGCAAAATGCATTTTCTTTTTACTTTCGTGAAACTCACGTTAGTGACAGACTACAAAAATCTAACTGCAGTCTATTTAGATTACACGATAACCATAACAACTGAAAAAGCCTCCCCTTCCTGAAAGTGTGCTCTTTATATTACTTGCCCGGGATCTTCAGCTGTTACAATTGTGTAAATATTGGGCAAGCCTTGCATAGATTTTTCTAATCTGTAAAGCTGACAGGGGGAGTGAAAAAATAGAAGAAAACAACAACAAAAAAAAAGCAACAAAGGGAGCCACTGGCACAATACTCCTGTAACTTAAACTTAAACATGCTTGCAATATTTTCCTTCTGATGCCTGAAGCGATGGCTTGCTCTACCAGGGGTATGTGTGTTCAAAGACCTGTCTCTCCTTTGATGTTGCTAAATATGATTATAATACATATCAATGAAATTGTTAAAAGCCTGATCAACTTTTACTGCCAGTAAGATCTCTGCATTTTATCAGTCCTCATACTGGGTTCACATTCCTATTATTATCAAAGAAACAGGCTGAGTTAATGAATGGTGCAATAACACATTCTGGTTTAAATCTAAGCTATTAAAGCAAAAAAAACACATAGAAAAACCAGTCCAGATTGACTGAATAAAACTGGGAGACAGCACACTGAAGGTTTGGGTTAATGGACAAATCTGTACGTTTATTTTCTGTTCATGTTCTAGACTGGTAGGACACAAGTCACCTCCACCCGGAAGCCACAGAGCTGTGACTGAGCAAATGAGCCACAAACCCAAATGTGACTACGTGGTGTCCAGACTGGACATGCTGGAGCACTCGGAGTGGGCTGTGTCTGTGAGCACACACCTCTCTCTGTCCTCTTGTGGGTGGGAGCCATTAGTTATAAAAGAATCATAGAATCACTTAATCATTCAGGTTGGATGAGACCCCGGGGATCATCGAGTCCAACCATCAGCCCCACTCTACAAAGGTCTCCCCTACACCACATCCCCCAACACCACATCTCAACCACTCTGAAACACACTCAGGGATGGGGACTCAACCCCCTCCCTGGGCAGCCCATTCCAGGCTCTGACCACTCTTTCCAGGAAAAATTCTTTCCTCATGTCCAGCCTAAACCTACCCGGGTGCAGCTTGAAGCCATTCCCTCTCCTTCTATCGCTGATTCCCTGCAAGAAGAGCCCAGCACCAACATCTCTCCAGTGTCCTTTCAAGTAGTTGTAGAGAGGGATGAGGTCTCCCCTCAGATTCCTTCAAACTAAACCGTCTCAGCTCTTTCAATAGCTCTTCAGAAGATTTTTCTTCAGGCCCTTCACCAGCTCCATTGCCCTCCTCTGCACTCACTCCAGCACACAATCTTATTATTCTTTAAGCAATTTTTTGTTTGAAAAGCAAATTTATTATAAATAGATCCATGTACTAAATTTAAAGTGTATCACAAATGTATAGTTATTTATTAAAGCATGGTTTTAAAAATTAGCTCTGCTTGTTGGTTTTTTTTTAATATTCTTTCTTTGTTTCCTCCGTATATTCTTTCTCTTCCTTTTTTTCTCTCAAACTTTCTTCCTCCTGTCCTTACTGCCTATTTTCTCTACTCCATTTCTCTCTTTTCTCTCTGTGTGTTTGTTAGTTTCGTTGTTTTTTTTAACTCTTTATTTGTACAAGGTGGCTCATTTTTTGTCCATTCTCCTGCCATGCACTGTCATCAGCTGGATCGGGAGGTCCAGGGAGGTTGTCTGGGCATGTTTAGTTTGGAGAAGAGGAGGCTGAGGGGAGACCTCCTTGCCCTCTACAACTCCCTGAAAGGAGGTTGTAGAGAGGTGGGTGTTGGCCTCTTCTCCTAAAGGAATCGTGACAGGACCAGAGGAAATGGTCTGAAGTTGCAGCAGGGGAGGTTCAGATTAGATATTGGGAAGAATGACTTTACTGAAAGGGTGGTCAGGTACTGAACAGTCTGCCCAGGGAGGGGGTGGAGTCACCATCCCTGGGGCTATTTAAGAAATGAGTAGATGTGTCTCTTCAGGGCATGCTCTAGTGGACAAGATTGTAGGGTTTTTTTGTGTGTGTGGTTGGGCTCAGTAGTCTCAGAGGTCCTTTCCAACCATGATTCTGTGATTCTCCTAGGGGAGCAGCTCCATTGCCAAACCAGAGAAAATGTCTCCTACTGGGCATCACTCTCAGCTTTGCTGTTGACATACCTGGCAGGGACAGTGACACTCCCTGAAGTGTGTTTCTCAAGGGACAAAAACTCACACATTCAGATTGCCTTTCTTAAGGCCCGTATTTTTTCCTCACAGGATTTTCCAAGTATTTTTCTCAAGTCAGCTTGTGCCACCGACCACAGCTTTGGTGACCTTACCTTCCTCTGCACGGAACTAGCTCACACTTTCTTCTAATGGGATTTCCCCCGCCCATCCGCTGCCTTTCCCGCTGTTCTCAAAACACACTTCCCATAGCAACCACCACATCAATAGCCAGGGATATCATCTCACACAGTGCTGCTGGCTACGAGAGCTCCCAAAGTGATTCCCCTGCAGCTAAAAACCAGCAGACACTTCTCATGGACAGCCATTTCTCCTTCCATCTGTGGCTGCCCTCTCCCCACAGATCACCCCTCTGACAGCTGATGCGTTCGGTGCTGCCGTGCCATGCTGAATTGTCACCCTAACCAGCTCTAACACCAAGATCCACAAGCACTGGTATTTCACAGAATCACAGAATCTCAGGGATTGG
>VXBJ01000813.1:31426-42586 GCA_013400055.1 Nycticryphes semicollaris
TCTGGGAGATGCTCCACTCCCTTCAGCATCTTTGTAGCCCTGCCCTGGACTCTCTCCAGCAGTTCCCTGTCCTTCTGGAACTGAGGGGGAAATATTTTTGGAATGTGGCTGTAAATGAGTTCTTTTCTCTCTTCTGAGCCCATCTTGCTGGTGGCCCTCAGGTCCTCCCAGCTGTGACAGCATCACATCACCTTGGTCTCCTGCGCACTGGCTCCTTTGCCCAAAGCGACACAAACCCAATTGATGGTGTTCAATAAAATTAGTGATTTTAAGCTCTCTGACTGCTTTTGAAACTGCCAACTACCACAACCTGAGGGACTTATTAGCAAAAGGACGGGAGGGAATGGTTTTAAACTGAAAGAGGAGAGATTTAGTTTACATATTAGGAAGAAATTCTTTGGTGTGAGGATGGTGAGACACTGGAACAGGTTGCCCAGAGAGGCTGTGGCTGCCCCATCCCTGGAGGGGTTCAAGTGTTAAAGCCTTTACAAAGGTTGTTACAATGGAGAACTTTGCCAGTGGAGCTTTTTGATGACTGCCCTGTTGCTTTTCTGATTTAAAAAAAAAAATAATTTGTAACAACAATTTAAAGTTCAGGATCTGATCTTTCCTACCATAAATTAATGTCAATGCTTGTTCATATTTTTTTCTTCAATGACATCTGGCTGAAGTTGAGTCATTCTGGCAGGAGGATTCAGGGCTGATGAAGTGGCACGTTGCCACCTCCAGTGACTTTCAGTCCCGTTCAGTCTAGGCCAGAGGGATGGGAGAAAATGCAGAGGTGGCAGTTTAGCACAGTCTTCCCTTAGCAGCAGGCTCAGCTCTCCTCTGTCCCTACATCTTGGTGCACCTTTCAACGTGTGTGTTGTGAGTCCCAGCCTCGAATCTCTCCTGAGAGAGGATGAAGGTCACAATGAGAATTATGGGCCTCAGTCACACATGGAAAACAGCAAATCAATAAATTTGTAACACATCCTGAAGACCACGATGCTGTCAAACAACCACAGCCCTTGTGGTTGCTGGCAGTTACCACAAAGTGACAGGCTACAGCTGCCTGTTGTCTCGTGATACATCTCTACCAGACTGGGGCAACCACCAGTAACCACTGGCCCCACAGTGGTGTCCCTGTGGACAAGTGTCTGACTTGCTGTGGGAACTGGTTGTGTCTGGAAGCAGCTTGAGGACATGTTGGCAGTGTCCCTTAGGTACCAGCTCATCCCCATCTGCTGTACTTGGTGGTGAGCCACCGAATGGGGCAGACTGTGTACAAAAATACACGGATGTATCTTTACCTCTTTTAAGGTGATTTGGTAGAATAAATCACTCTCATTCCCCATCATTTTTGTTCTTTCAGCAACAGAGCCAGACTGTCTGGTCCTGGTGAGGCCTTTCGTGGGTCTCTGCACCAGAAGTGGGGTGGCTGCAGGCACTGCCTTCTCACCTGGGGAAAGGCAACTTCCTGGGGACACCAGAGAAAGGGCTCTGTCCTCTGTCCCTTTCCAGTAACAACAGAGAGAGAGTAGGGAGGGACAGCAACATGTGTCTGAAATGCCCAGACTTTGGAGGGTCAGTTGCTCCAAAAGGACAAGTTGGTTCCTCAGTAGCTACATGGAATTTGGGGCAATAAGGAGAAGAGGCAATGGCCTGAAGTTGCACCAAAGGAAGTTTAAATTGGATATTAGGAAAAATTATACACAGTTATTAAGCCAAACAAAACTAAAAGGTTATTAAGTCAATGGGTTTGGTTTGGATTAGTTGTATTTTGAGCTTTTGAAACAGCTTGGACAACTAAACGTGTAGGAAAACTAGTAGTTTAGGTGCTCACATTTTCCTAGACCTTTAGTTGTCTATGCTGTTTCAAAAGCTCAAAACCCAACTAAAACCAAATCAAACCAAACCAAACCAATCTCAGCAAAACTGTTGAAGTGAATGAGATTTTTACTTTGAAAACTGAAAACAGAAAGTCCCACTCTTCGAAGGCCACAAAATTGCAGCCCAACACAAAACACAAGACGGAGGGATCCCACCACGACCACGGGGAGCCTAGTGCAGCCCCAGATGCCATGAGTACATGGTCTCCAAAGATGTGGGCTTTCTTTGTCAAGCTGGAGGAACCCTTTTCCCAGGGGTTGGAAAATGTCCTAGAAACTGAGAAGAGGCACCAGCAGAAGAAATGGACGTATCTGGACGGGAGTACTGTGGATTTATGCCACGAAAGGGAGCTTAGGTCTGTATAAAAGGCTGTCTTTTAAATTAACATATCACAGTGACCTTGTATAACACTCCCCGGCTGGACCAAGGCAGGTCAGGGTCTTCCCATGGGTGCTCTCTCACCTGGCTCCAATGAGGCAATCACAGACTCTTCTCTGAGATCTTAGAGGCCCTGATGTCCCAACTAATGACATGATGCCCTACTTCCCAGCATATGCTGGAGAGTAGCCTTGGAGGGCACACTGCAATATTAGTTTATTAATGCACTCAGCAAGGTGAGGAAAATCTTCACTTTCCAGCCCAGTATTTGGTCTAAGAGATGCTGGGAGGGAAGAAGGGAGGAGAAGTGATTTGCTATAGGTTCAGAGTGAAAGAACTCGCAGGTAAAATCACTTTAAAAGTTTGATTTAAATAAAATGTTAAATAAGGAAGCTGCTTTAAGTGCCACTAGGCATGATTAGCATCAAATAGCACCAAAATGCCAAAGAAATAGTAAGGAGGTTTCATTAAATAGCAAAAGGAAATGTACCTTTCTCTGCACAGCAGGGAGGAAAAGGAACCAATCAATAGGGGACTAATGAAAGTATTGAACAATTAAATTGCCTCTGGCATTGCAAATGAGAGCTGTAGACAAGTGTTATGTATAAAACTCAGATTACAAGGTCAGAAGAGGATTCATCCAGTATGCAATGAAGGGGCATCGGATCACGCTCAGGAGATCAAGAATATTTTAACTTAACAAAGAACACCCCCTCACCCCCACCCCCAGCCCCAGCTGGAAAAAGCTATGGAGAACCTAGGCTTGTTCCTTGGTGTTTTCAGCATTTCTCTGAGGGAACAGAGATTGTTCAGAGAAAAAAAAGGTGCTAGCATCTTCTCCTCAAAGGAGGGTTTCCGTGTCAGACTTTAATTTCAAAATAATAACTGGTGTCAAATAACTTTATGGGATTTTAAAGATTTTTGCTAAATTTTGGGGTTGTTTTTGATGTTTCCTTCTCTGTTTCACAGGTGTTGCTGGGACTGGAACTGCTGCACAGTTGTGTTAAACTATTCCCAAAGCGTTTTCAGCCCAAACAGTAACAGGAAACTCCAGTAATCATACAGAAAACTTTGTTCTAATCCAGCCATGAGGTTTAGGTGATTTCTGAGTTCCTTATCTAAACACCCATTGTTATCACTAAGTGGATTTTCCAGGATTACTTACCAGTGGCAGTTGTGATATCTGGAGGCATGAAACTGTTGCATTTGTTTTAAATTCATTTCAACTATTAAGACGACATAGCCTGCGAAACAAAGTACAAACATTTGTACACTTGCAAATGAAGAGATGTGCAATGTGGACTATGTCTAAACGGACAAGAAAAAAAACTTGTCTGTATAGATCTGTTTCTCTGTCATTGTGGAAACCGCAATTCTTAAGGTCCATTTTTGGGTAGGTTTGTCCCATGGTAAAAGGAACTCAAGTCAATAAAACTCCATTGAGACATCCCAAAGATCTCCTTCAGTGATGAGTTTTGCACCTCTCTACTCTGCTCTGGTGAGACCCCACCTGGAGCACTGTGTCCAGCTCTGGAGTCCTCAACACAGAAAGGACATGAACCTGTTGAAACAGGTCCAGTGGAAGGCCATGAAGATGCTCAGAGGGATGGAGCACCTCTGCTGTGAGGGCAGGGT
This sequence comes from Nycticryphes semicollaris, assembly GCA_013400055.1. Lineage (NCBI taxonomy): Eukaryota > Metazoa > Chordata > Aves > Charadriiformes > Rostratulidae > Nycticryphes > Nycticryphes semicollaris. The sequence goes on from VXBJ01000813.1 coordinate 35,312, forward strand.
GAGGGAGCTGGGGTTGTTCAGGCTGGAGAAGAGAAGGCTCCAGGGAGACCTTAGAGCAGCTTCCAGTATCTGAAGGGAGCTCCAGGAGAGATGGGGAAGGACTCTTTTTCAGGGAGTGGAGTGACAGGACATGGGGTAATGATTTTAAACTGAAAGAGTGGAGATTTAGATGAGATACCAGAAACAAATTCTTTTCTGTGAGGGTGGCCCAGTTTGCCCAGAGAAACTGTGGCTGCCCCATCCCTGGAGGGGTTCAAGGCCAGGCTGGATGGGGCTTGGAGCAACCTGGTCGGGTGGGAGGTGTCCCTGCCCAGGGCAGGGGGGTTGGAACTGAATGATCTTTAAGGTCCCTTCCAACTCTAACCATTCTGTGATTCTATGATTTGAAAATGAAGCCTTACATTGGATTCTTGCATCTGTTACTCTTGCCACGTTTTGTAGAAGGTTGGTGGGACCTGGAGTCTTTCTAGTTTGCTTGAAAGCAGTGGTAGTGCTAAAATAGCAGGTTCAGGATCAAGCCCTGGTTCTGTTCCAAGCACCAGCAGAAAGAAAGTTTTGTAATGGGCTCCTTGTGAGGAGAACAACTTGCATATTAAAGAAACAGGCTCTCTGAGGAGAAAATCAATCTAGTATTTGATGCTCAATATTTAGTCTGATTTATGCAATATTATTATCATTGTAACTGAGTTTTAGAGCTCATGGCTACTAAGAGATGAAACTTACACAGGAATGAAAATATTTCCTGCCTGAAAACTGGAACAGAAGTCCAGATGGTACAAAATGGCTTTCGCGTGACAGAAAATTGAGAGCAGCTTTCTTTTTGAAGGCCAAAAATAAATTCTCTTGTATGAAACATTATTAACTTCAGCATGTGGCATTTTTATTTCTGTTAAATTATCTCTCTCTCTCTCTTCCTATCCCTCACATTGCCTAAATCTAGCTACAGTCAAGGGGAAACGAGTCTAGACCAAAGCTACCATAAATGCTTCTGTCTTCTCCTTCCTACAATGTTCCTTCTCCTTCTCCCAAACTCAGAGAGATGCAGCTGTCTGAGTTTGGGCCCAAGTTTCACCTGCATGAGCCTTGGCAGAAGGATGAAAGGGGAGGCCTATGCAATTAGGCCTTCACCAGTATCTCCATTTTCTCCCCATCGATTTTGTTAGCCAAACTATTCATCTGAAAGGGAAGAAACACTCCTTTTGTTTTTCTTGTTGCAAGGCCATGCATGGTCCAAGGTTCTTCTGGTTATTGTTGAATTGTGAAGTAGGTTAGTTGCACACGAGATCAATTGTTTGAGCTCCTCACAGCCAAATAAAGAATTCATGCCAGTTTTGTGCAACTTCTTAGTATAAAGGATCTAATTCAGTTTTCATGGCCTATTGTGACACAAGGCCCACCAAAACCTTTCTGTTGGGAGGGCACTGCACACTCAATTAAGGCCACTGGCAACATATGCCTGTTCTTACCGCTCTCTGTTAAGCCTTTACAACTATTCTAATAAATACAAAAAACTGTCCTGGGGCTGAAAACAACCGATACAAATGAAAGTTGGGCTCATCTGCAGGTGGGTGAGGGGCTAAGCCCACAGTGGGACACTGCTTTTCCTCTGAAATTTCCCCACAGCCATGCAGTGAAACAGAGAGGACGAAGACTGGCTGCCAGACTTGGAGCAATTCCTGCTTGAGGTTGGTCTGAAAGGACCAAACTGTAACCCGTTGCTTGAAATCACCCCCCATCTCAAGGACTGCAAAATGGTAAATGTGGCATGAATATTTAAAAAGACCCCCCTGGGTAAATCTGGAGAATTACAGGGAGATAAATCTGCTGTACATACTGAGGAGATTAACAGAAATATATATTTTAAAAAGTAGATACATGTCTTATATAGGGAATGAATCAATGTGGGTTTTAGGGCAAAATCTGCTGGAGTTATTTGAAGATAACAGCAAACATCCAATTAAGGATGAGCTAATCACCTAATCATTTGAACAATGTCTCACCTCAAAGTGCATTAAGGAGACTAAGCAATTAAGAGTATAAAATTAGGAGAGCAATAGGAAATGGAATAGCTGTGGAAATCCATAAATGTTTGTAAGTGTTCATCAAAGGGACGTGAAGAGCTGGGGGGGACACTTTTTGCAGATGATACTGAATTATTCACAGTAGTCAAAGCTAAATCCATCAAGAGCTGTAAAAAGATTCTGTGAGAATATCAGTAAATAATGCAATTGCTGAAGAAATTCAATAGTGATAAATACAACGTAATGCAAATCCCACCCTAATTCACATTCACATTAATAGTCGCTACAGGAGCTCTTACTGCCCAGGAAACAGGTCAGGGTAGGGATCAAAAAAGCTAAACTGAATGTTAAGAATTACTAGGGAAGAAGTAGGGGGATATAAAAGAAAAGGACGTCATATCAGACTGAATCTGCCTTTGAAAGGACAACGGTGTCACCTGTTCTGGGCCCGTCAGCCCAGGGGGCCTGTCCAAGAGCCAGAGAGGTTTAGCAATGGCCAACAGGGATAAAAATACAGACGTGCAGAATGGTCCCCATATGAAAAGAAGACAATCTGCCAAATTCAAGAGAAATAGCAAGTGGGTTATTTGTGTTTGTAAGGAATTGAGCAAAGGGGGAAGGGATGAAGGAGGATAAATCTCTGTGCCAGTGGTGGGAAAGATACTGCTGAATTGTGAGAAACCCCTCGGGCTATAAAAGAGTGATATGCACATTGGATCTCCCCTCCAAGCACTCCTCTGTTCGTTCCCCTGGAGCCATGTAAAGACATCTGGAGAGGGACTCTTTGTCAGGAAGTGGAGTGACAGGACAAGGGGTAACAGCTCTAAATTGGAAGAGGGGAGATTTAGATTAGATACCAGAAAAAAATTCTTTGCTGTGAGGGTGGTGAGACACTGGAAGAGGTTGCCCAGAGAAGCTGTGGCTGCCCCATCCCTGGAGGGGTTCAAGGCCAGGCTGGATGGGGCTTGGAGCAACCTGGTCTGGTGGGAGGTGTCCCTGTCCAGGGCAGGGTGTTGGAACTGGGTGATCTTGAAGGTCCCTTCCAACTCTAGCCATTCTGTGATTCTATGCTTTTCCAGTAAGTAGATCCTTCTGCAATAGGTTCCGCAGGTGGATTATCCCCTTGTTCTCTTTGCTTTGTGTCCTGCCAGCTTCTTCTCATGCCCCTTACTGCAGCACAGTATATTGAAAGGATCCAGGCTGTCGAAACCCCAAATAATGACATGCCCTCACGCTGTTGCCATGTATTTGAGAATGACCATAATTTAAAGGAACATAAATAGGAAAGGAGAGTAGCAGCAAAGAATATGAATAATACTTTCTCTCCTGTTAGCAGGTTTGGTGCATTAAGGTGAACCAGACTCTTCTGCTGGCCGTGGCAACGTTATTTCACTCCCTCAAACCAAATGGAGAAACAGAAGTGTCATTTCACTTGTAATTATTATTATTCAGGCAACATTTCTCCTGACCTAATAGCACAGTAAGACCATTTACTTTCAAAGTATGTCTTTATTCTCTGCAGTTACAAATCCATCATACATTAGCTATTTTGCCTAATGTATTGCATTTGAAATACCTTTGCCTTGGGAGGGTGCAAATTACCCCATTGCTGACCCATGAGAAGATCTTGCAAATGGCACCACATCCGTGCCAGGCAGAATTGTGTGGCTGCTCCTTGGCTGGTGGCAGTGGTCCCTGGGCCTCCCAGGTGGTGAGGATTTGTAGTGTCCTCTTTAGAAACCAGACTCATCCACATTTGTGTTGCTGGGAACAGCCTCCTCACCACAACACCCCAATGTTTCTCATTCAGCATGGAGGTAAAAGGAGAGCTGTCAACCTCAGCATTTAAGTGATTTGGGCAAGGCAGGCCACGGGATGCTAAAATTGTGGTGTAGAACATGCTTGTCCAGAATGGAGAAGAAAAGACTCCAGAGACCTTAAAGCCCCTTCCAGTCCCTATAAAGGTGCTACAGGAGAGATGGGGAGGGACTCTTGATAGCAGCCATAGGATGAGGGGAAACAATTTTAAGCTGAAAGAGATGAGATTTAGACGAGACACTGAGCAGGTTGCCCAGAGAAGCTGTGGCTGCCCCATCCAGGAGGGGTTCAAGGACAGGTTGGATGAGTAGGGGGTGTCCCTGCCCAGGGCAGGGGGTTGGAACTCGTTGATATTTAAGGTCCCTTCCAACCCAAACCATTCTGTGATTCTATGGTTCTGTGGTTCCCTCTGCACGCCATGGGTAGAGATTTGTAGCTGATAGCAGTAGGGCATGTGAGCAACCCAATGCCACCTCTGCTTCTGTAGGAGCTGGGACTACACCAAATAACACTCAATTCATTGCTGTTAAATAGAACTGAGTTTCTCTCTAGCTTATTAATTCACTTCTGACTTCAGCTGTCTTTTACTGTCGCTTTCTTTTGTCTCTTCCCTGCTCTTTGGAAATGATTTTCAGTTTTGATAATTGGGTTGGTAATCAAAGCCTCCAGTTCCAGACACAAGCTCCCACTCACAAAATCCCTGGTGGGTTGATTCCTGGAAACTGTGAGGATCTGCAAGGGGGGGAAGCACTTGGCTGCCCGTCCTTAAGAAGCTGCTCCTGGATGTTCTTAAAACACAGCAACGTGGACCTTTTGCTCTAACTCAGTTCTTTCGTTCACAGGAGTAAAGCAGAAGGGGAAATTTCTGGTCTGAAATATGATGCTTATTCATGTAAAGTACAGCGTGTTGCGTCCGATACCGACTAAGACAGGGGATCGATTTCTTATTCTCACTCAGCTCTGAAATGGAAGGGAAACATTCCAAAACAGACCAAAAAAAATATAATATGTTGAGTTTCTCTAATGTTTTGTTTGTCATAAAAACTGGGCCCGTTATTCTTGCATAATCTTATGCATAACGATTTTTGAGCCCATAAAAAGCAATACTGTGACTTATGGAATTAATTTGTATTATGTCGACAGGTTTACTCTGTAATTATTTAACTGTGTTTATCCCAGAGGCTCAGAACAGGTTTTAAAAGTAATCACTATTGGCCTAAGTCCACTTTCATTTCTGTTAATGTAAATGTCCCATCCAAGGTATGTTTTCCCCATAGACCATTGGGTGAATTTGCCTCATTTTGGGCAGCAATGGCATTTTCAGCCTGTGCTTAGCATATTTTGAGCTAAGACCTACTTGTGTTCACCTTCTCAGCCCAGTTTTTCCTGTGCTGGTGGGGTGAGTGGCTCACCCAGCCTGGTAGAGCACATTGATCTTCTCCACAGAGACAGAAAACTCCCCATCCATGGATTTTTAGTCTCTTTTCATGACCCTGGTGACTTCACTGACTACAGAGAAGATCCTTCTTCCCTTTGATCCCATGGCCTCCAGCACCTGTTACTCCATCAGACTCCCTAGCGTAAATTATTAATTCACAATTTTTATCCAGAAATGCTACACTGGTAAAAAAAACCCGGAAGCTTAACAAGTAATTAAGGAGGAGCACCTTTGCAGTTCCCAGAGATGAAAGTGGTCTTCCCATAGCCTGAAATTCCAGGACAGCAACAAGACACAATTAGGTGATTTGACCTGTGGCTTCTCCGTACGTGTCTTTTCTGTGACTCACCACTCAATCCAGTGATGTCCAGTAACATCTGTTTAGTCTGTTATTTTGAAAGTAATAAACCCTCAAATACTGAAAATGCACAAAGTGTCTACTATAGAACCAATTCAGTTAATTTCCAGTCTCGAAAAAAAAAGCCCATAATCTAATTTCCTTTTTTATGATCTTCTTTTAAGGTACAAATGAGTTGTGTGTCCTTTGCATTTTGGTGCCTTTCCTGTATTTCTAGAGAAAAACTGTTATTGTGTCTATGTAACAAAAAGGCCAGGTAATTTACAATTGTTAGCTTGATGAGCAATGAATCTTTTTCTATGTTTGCTGCATCTACCGCTAAAAAGTAGTTTCATTTATGCATGTCCTTTATTAACACAGATTAGAGACCTGTCCTGCACTTGAAGCTTTGCTGGGAAGGGTGAAATTAAGACTATCTGGAATTACTAAGCAATTAATCCCCTTTTTCCTTTTTGCACCATTGCTTTTGAAACATCTCCCTCACCTTTGCAGCATTATTCATTTAGGACGGCGGTTCGGCCATTCTCCCCATACTCCTTTCTTAGCAGCCGCTCTAACAACAAGGGCATCCACCCCTCTGCAGCGACACAGAAAGTGAGACAGCTTGATGCAAGTGTTCAGTTATCAGAGAATCATAGAACTGTCAGGGTTGGAAGGGACCTTTCAGATAATCCAGTCCAACCATCAACCCAACTCTGATAAAACCCATCACTAACCCATGTCACTCAGCACTGTGTCAACCCGGCTTTTAAATACCTCCAGGGATGGTGCCTCAATCCCTGCCCTGGGCAGCCCATTGCAAGGATTAAAAACCCTTTCTGTGTAAAAATTTTTTCCTAATAACCAATCTGACCCTCCCCTTGAGGCCGCTTCCTCTTGTCCTGTTAAATTGTCTCCTCAAGCCTGTGACTTGGGAGAAGTGACTTCTAGTCTGTTCTAGAGAACTCTCTAGTTCTCCCCTTGTTTCCCGCCCTGCTCCACTGGCGGGCAGCTTGCTACCTCAGAATTTAAGAGTATTTGCAATGAATCCCTGTAGCTCTCTCTGCACGTCGAAGGATTCAACTACTTAGTCCGCTGTGATTTCTAGACACAGAAGTTCATTAGAACCTAATCATTGATAAAACAGATTAGTAAATGGAGCTTGAAACACACATTTTTAATTTTTTTTTCCCTCTTCCTTCTTTTTTTCACCTCCCTGGGCTTTGACTTGGCTTTGCCCTGACTCAGCCTCCCTCCAGCAGTATTTCCTGTAGCTCATCCCTCCCATTCCCTGCCCGAGCGGCATTTCACCGCCGGCCCTTCCCTCTCAGATGTGTCTGCTCGGAAAATGTGACGGGGAAAAGGGACGTTTCCCAGCTGAGTGACACACACAAGTGTGCACCATTTGGCTGACCAGGCACAGGGAACAGCACCCTTTTGCTCTGTTTCATCCTTCATTCTCCTAAACATTTGGATTTACGGCAGCGATTTGTTTTTTACGCTGTCAGTGAAGTTCAAATTTTATCAGTAGCTGCTGGCATTTGGTCTTGGCTTTGCTTTTCTGTTACACTTTGGGTGTCTGAGTTAGGACTGAAGTTTTCTTTTTCTTCTCTTCTGACTGTTTCAGTGCCTGAAGTTCTCTGTATGGCTGGGGGTGGAGA
>VXBJ01000813.1:42604-64930 GCA_013400055.1 Nycticryphes semicollaris
AAAAAAAGAAAGAATGAAAAATAAAAAGGATTCCGCAGTGCTTTCAGCAACTTATAATTCAAATTGTGATTTTTTGCTGAAGAAACCCCTCAGAATCTCTAGAGTCACTCCTGACCTCAAAACAGCTCTTATCTGAAAGGAAAACTCTGTGTATTTCAAATAAGCTTCTGCTGAAATCCTCATGTGTCGTTTCTTCATCAACTCCTTTTAACTACCCTAATTCTGCATTTTTTGGTTGGTTTAATCCTTAACACCAGGAGAAAGAAGTGGGGGTGGGGGTGATCTTTTTCAGCAATGAGGAGAGTCCCTTGCAAGGAACAGTTCTGTGTCCCAAGTCTCTGCTGATGCATTTTGATGTTGATGCATCCCCAAAGTCACCAAACGGAGCAGGGAAAGAGGGGTGGGAGCAGAGCACAGAACAATTTGCTTATTGGTGCCCGGGTGCCCTTTTCACTCTGCAGGGAAGGGCAGGGCCTATGGCATTTTTTCCTTCCCTGTGTACCATTCTAATTATTGCTCCATGACCAGTGCATTTTATTCCTCAGCCCAGATATTGAGCCTCCCCTTGAATATCTCCAGGGAAGGGGCCTCAACCACTTCCCTGGGAAACCTCTTCCAGTGCTCCACCACCCTCAGAGTAAAGAACCTATTCCTAATATCCAATCTAAAGCTGCTCTTCTTCAGCTTGAAGCCATTGCCCCTCGTCCTGTCACTGCAGGCCTTTGTAAACAGACCCTCCCCATCTCTCCTGTAGCTCCTTCAGACACTGGAAGCTGCTCTTAGGTCTCCCTGGAGCCTCCTCTTCTCCAGGCTGAACAACCCCAGCTCCCTCAGCCTGTCCTCGTAGCAAAAGTGTTCCAACCCCCTGATCATTTTCATGGCCCTCCTCTGGACCCGCTTCATCAGGTCCATGTCCTTTGGGCAACCTGGTGTAGTTGGGGGTGTCCCTGCTGACTGCGGGAAGGTCGGACTAGATGACCCTAGAGGTCCCTTCTGGCCTGGACCAATCTATGATTCTATGACTCTCTACCTGCATGAGGAGAATATAAGCGAGAAGCCCAAGTGTACGCTGAGAACTCACTTATACAGAAACCCCATTGACCGGAGGAGCAGCTGAGTAAAACACATCTCAGCCTCAACATGTTCCTGTCTCCAGGGTTTAAACAGTTTCCTTGGTGGGACAAAAGCAATGGTTTTGTTTAACTAAAATACTCAGCTGTGGTCCCCGCTGTACAAAAACAGGCCACAAAGGCAACAAGTACCCCCAGGTACCACTGAGGCAACCAGTTTCCCCCACCAGCTTCTATGGGGCTGCAGCTGGCTCTGCAGGCAGGATGTCATGGGCAGCGACAAATCCTCAGTTTACACCTCATTTCACCAGCATATTCTCAGACAGTAACTCAATTTAAAAAGTGAATGTGGGCATTCACTAAACTTCAACTAACTTACAAGCTCTACCGGAGGCGGTGGTTTTTCTCCTCTATTTTTTCCTGCTTGCTGGTGACATGAACGTGTGGGGTATCTCTCAAATACATTTATAAATTCAGAATTTTAAGGAGAATATGTGAGTCACGTCTAGACTGACATAAAAATGAAACAGTGCCATTCCTGTCACCAGAATGAAGCCTGGCTGACACTCTTTGATCCATGATACACTCACACGGCCTTTAGGCTACAACAGGAGACATGGAAGTCTGCAGAGCTATGATCTGAAACTCCTATAAATATGTAACATGAAGCCTCTGTATAACTTTCCCATGAAGTTGTGTTTTAACCACTCAAAGCGTCGTATTTACTTCAGTAGAAGAAGTAGATAGAGGGCATTACCCAGCGCGGGTCCCAAAACCTGTATATTTGGATACAGTGCCTGAGTCTGCCCATAAGTTCCAACCCCTGTTCAAATTTATACCACCTTTAAGTCAACACAGAATCACTGTTTGGTTCCCTTTTCATGAAGAGCTCGATGCACGTTCACCTGCTGACTTACCTTCCAGCTCCCAGCTGAGCATCCCCGTGCCACATCCACCCAGGCCTGGGGACATCGGTTCCTACAACGGTCTCTCTTCCAGTGTTGGAGAATTGATGTCTGTTGGTCAGGATTTAGGCAGATTTACTGACCTCTCTGGTTAATCTGTCAACTCCTAAAAACACCTCTGATTCCACAGCTCAACAGCGCAGACAACTCATGGCAAGGTCTGCTCAGTTGTCTTGGAGGGGTTCAAGACCAGGCTGGATGGGGCCTTGAGCAACTTGGTGTGGTCAGAGGTGTCCCTGCCCAGAGCAGAGGTGTTGGAACTGGATGATCTTCAAGGACCCTTCCATTCTATGATTCTATGGGCTTCTGCAGCTTTTGTGCTCCATGCCTGGACCAAGCATAGTCATCAGGAACAGCTTCTCAGCAGCTTCCAGCCATCCCAGTCCTGGAAGCTGGGCTACTACTTTTAAACCTGTCGCAGGCATCTCCACAAGCAAAACACTCTCGAGTATGAGCAAGCAAGAAGGTAGGACTCAAAACAAAACATGGACAAGCTCACACCATCTGCTTTGAAACGCTGAGGCTTTCCCAGAATAACCCATCCATCACCACCTCGAGACGTTCCTCCAAAAAGGAGCGCCTCATTAAAAACGAGAATTATTGTTGCAAAGTGATTTATAAGTGTGAGGAAGGCAACATATTTGTTCTGGTGAAGCTCAGAGCTTCCCACCTGCCCACAATAGGTTCAGCCTCTGTGTATCTACATCTTTGGTGTTCGTCTCACAGCTCCGGATGAGATTTATTTGGCTACATTACAGTGGAGTGAAAAAAAATTAGAAAAAAAAGAAAGCAAGAAGAGTCACCACAACAGAAAATTATTAATATCACACATTAAAATTCCTCCAGGTGCAGGAGTTTCTTTTACCCTATTTTGTTTTCAATTGTGAGTAAATTAATAGTGGTGCCTTATCAAAGCCAGAAATCACAGAACCACAGCATGATACGGCGTTGGAAGGGACCTCTGAAAATCATCTCCTCCAACCCCCTGACAGAGCAGGGTCACCCACAGCAGGTCCCACAGGAACGTGTCCAGGTGGGTTTGAATGTCTTCAGAGATGGAGACTCCACCACCTCTCTGGGCAGCTTCTGCCAGGGCCCTGCCACCCTCACAGCAAAGAAGTTTCTCCTCATGTTGAGATGGAACTTCTTACATTCACGTTTGTGCCCGTTCCCACTTGTCCTGTCCCTGGGCACCACTGAAAACAGACTGGCCCCATCCTCCTGACACCCACCCTTGAAGTATTTCTAGGTGTTGATCAGATCCCCCTCAGCCTTCTCTTCCCCAGACTAGAAAGACCCAAGTCCTTTAGCCTTTCCTCATCAGAGAGATGCTCCAGGCCCCTCATCATCTTTGTGTTCTTAAATAAAAGCTGTGGTTGGCATTTTACAAGAAAGCAAATACTTTAGAAACCAAAGCCCTGTTGACTTCCATGGGTCAGAACATCTGAAAATCAAGGAGAGGTTTCAGTTCCTCAGACATAGGTATCAAGTGTCTTTTCAGAGGCTCTGGGGTATCCTCTGGCCCTCAGATTCTGATCCCAAAGAAAACTTTGCCTTCCAGAGCTGCTATTCTTGATGCCATCCATAAGAACAGTCATCATGGAGTGTCTCTAATACACAGGTCACCTACCAAAGTGCCTGGACACGAATTCAGTGATTAATTTCTACAGTTTTACTTGAAATTTGAAAACAACGTCTGTTGGCAGCTGAATGAATGTTCAACCTGGAGCAAAGGAGGCTGAGGGGAGACCACCTCGCTCTCTACAACTCCCTGAAAGGAGGGTGTAGCCAGGGGGCGTCGGTCTCTTCTCCCAAGGAACAGGCCATGGGACGAGAGGAAATGGCCTCAAGTTGTGCCAGGGGAGGTTCAGATTGGAGATCAGGAAAAATGTTTCCATGCCATGGAAAGGATTATTAATCCTTGGCATGGGCTGCCCAGGGCAGTGGTTGAGGCACCATCCCTGGAGGGTTTTAATAGACAGGTTGACATAGTGCTTGGAAACACATTTTAGTGATGTTTTTGATCAGAGTTGGGTTGATGGTTGGACTCGATGTTCTTAGAGGTCCCTTCCAACTGAGACCATTCTATGACATAGACCTCCAGGAGGTTGGACCAGTACTTCCTTCTAAAGTCACAGTGCCTGGAATGTTAATTAATCCCTCAAGTTCCAAAGTTTTGCCATTTAAAGCAACGACAACTTGGGACTAGCTTATCTCTGCATGAATTTCTTCACAGGATCAGTATCTTGGCACGATCCCCATGGTCCACTTGACGGTGTGGTTCACACAAGCATCATTTCTCTGGAGAAGGGTGAAAATGTACACAGAGTGCAAAGGAAAAAAAAAAATACTTTATTGTAGACATGGCATGGAGGAGACATTTCAGAATCTACTGCTTTACATCAAATGAGAAAAAAAAAAACAACCCAGATAAATGAGATAAATGAGCAGTTCTTGAGACCAATGGAGAATATGCACACAGCTGTTCTAACAGCCCAGTTCCGATACCAATCACAACATGTATTATATAGCTTCTATGAGGCAATTTTAAACAATTTTTTATTTAAAAAAAAAAAAAAAGGCAAGTCTTGGACCTGCTCCTGCGTTGCTGAACACCCAAAGCCTCTGTGAATCTCGTGGGTGTGCGGAGGGAACCACGAGAGCAAGCTGACACCTCCCCCTGCCTCAGGCAGCAGGAGGCAGAGGATGGAGGAAACATCAAAAAACAGAGACAAAACCACTGCTCTACAAAAGTAAAAAGGCAAACATCATCCCAAGGTATAGCATTATTATTAATTATTATTATTTCCACCAGAAGTCTTAATTGCAGCATCCCGGCTCCGTCAAAGCCCATGAGAGTCTGCCGTTGAGATCGGTGGAGCCTGAACTCAAATTTAAAACATTCTCTCGTTAGTGTAAACATCAGCAGAAACAAGACTTCGGCAGCTGTACAAGTATTCAAGTGCTGTTTTAAAAAAAATAAGAAATAAAAACCAGACAGTGCAAACCCAAAACATATCCAAAAGGCAGGTAATTAAAAGAGGTTGGTGGGGTTTTGTTTTTTCAAATATACATTTCAAAGTATCTAAAAGCATTCTTTTTTTTTTTTTACAATTGGGTATATCATAGGGAAGGGATCTATGAGGGAAAAAAATCTGAATTATTGGCAAAGATAAAGGAAGGGCACAGTGTTTGCTCCGATTTGTTTGACAGGAGTGTTTTTACCACCTGGGAGCCGTGACATACACCTGCATATTCAAGCGTGTTTCAAATCAGTGCTGAGGAGCGGCTGCACTTCATCATTAGCAAATAAAATCCCTGCTGGGCAAGTATTTCAGCACGATGCCTCAGGAGCCACCTACACCCAGTCGATATTTCCAGTAAAAAAAGAAACAGAAAGGAAACTTCCTTGGGTTTTTTTTCTCCTTTTGTCATCTTTAAATGAAACCCGATGAGATTCTCTACGGTGGCAATTCACAACCTTGTGTTTGGAGATCCCAAGTCAACGCCACTTTTCCATTTACTGTCTGGGTTGTGCCCATCTCCAAACAGCTCTTGGCTTATTTTCCTGCGGATCTCGGGACTGGATAACAGCTCCTTTATCCGATCCAGCCTGGATAACAGGGCCTGTGTTTCTCTCTGCAAAGCTTCCTTTACTAACTCTGCTTCATGGCTCTTTCCTAAATGAAAAGAACAATATAATACGTTTTGTAACAACTGGAGTCACTTAGTGTTATTAAGAGACCGTATCTGGTTGGGACAGTGTTAATTGCTCAGCCTTTTGCCCATATGGATTTTTTATAAAAAGGTGCTTTGGTCAAAAAAGATATAATTTATATCAACAAACTGCTACCAAAAAACAAATCACCAAACCAGTAAAGAAGAGCAGAGAGTGGTGCTTATGAGAAACTCCTGTGGAGGTACATACTGTGTAATCCTATCTGCGATGGGTATCTGCCGCGGCAATTTTTAGCTCGGGGCTGACGGCCGTTGACCAGGAAACAGCACGTGCTCTGACCCGTGGGCCCAGGGCATCGCTTCCCCTCACGGCCAGGCCTCTTCCAGGGCCGTTCCCCACAATCCCAAAGGCAAACACAAAGTTTCTCCTCAAAGGCAAGGAAGGGACTCTTGATCCCAAGAGCCAGAGAAGACCGGAGCCGCCTGCTTCACCTTTCCTGTCCTTTTTATCCACCGTCCATCCCTCACAGCGTTCTACAAATTTTCAGCGGTGCAAGCACTTATTAAACCCAGGAGACGGTGTCCTTCGATCCAGAGCATGCTTTTTTGATAAGAGACTCGCAAAGCAGAGTGCCTGTCACCCAGCACCACTTAGTAAACTTCAGCGGGGCGGCTGGGACGCTGTTTTTGCGGTTATTCTCGGTGGGCTGTTTGCTCCCAGCCCCTCATTTGGTGTCACCGTTGTCACTCTCCTTCTTGCTGCCGCTCGCCACTGCTTCGTTTTTCCCGGGGCTCCCATCAGTCTGCCTGGCTTTGCTTTGTGTCTCTTCTAAATACTGCTGCACGGCCTTCAGCACGGCGTTCTCCACCAGCCTTTTGCTGAGGCTCACCAGCTCGGCATCGTCGGGCTCCACCGCCTGTTTTTCACCTACGTGTCACAACAGACGAGAATCAGAGAATCACAGAGTGCCACGGGGTTGGAAGGGACCTCTGGAGATCATCTCCTCCAACCCCTTGCCAGAATAGGTCCCCCCAGAGCAGGAACCACAGGAACGTGTCGCGGGGTTTGGAATGTCTCCAGAGAAGGAGACTCCACCTCCTCCCTGGGCACCCTCTGCCAGGGCTCTGCCACCCTCAAAGGGACAAAGTTCCTCCTCACATTGAGATGGAGCTTCTTCTGTTCAAGTTCGTGCCCATTCTCTCTTGTCCTGTCCCTGGGCTCCACTGAAAAAAGCCTGTCCCCATCCTCCTGACACCCACCCTTGAAGTATTTCTAGGTGTTGATCAGATCCCCCCTCAGCCTTCTCTTCTCCAGACTAAAAAGACCCAAGTCCCTCAGCCTTTCCTCATCAGAGAGACGTTTTAGGTCCCCCATCACCTTTGTAGCCCTCTGCTGTACCCTCTCATTGCCACGCAAAGAGAACCCATTGCCACGCAAAGAGAGTAGCCCTAATACCAGGAGGCTCTGGGCTGAGCTGGATGTTATTAGTGCTTCTTTCCCCGATTGTAAAAAGCACTTTCCCCCTTTTTCAAGCTCTGAGTCAAAAATGCTTCCTGAAGATGCACACAGAGCATCAGATCAAAAATATTTCACAGCTCATCATTACAGTAACGCTACAGCAGAAGGACCCACTCGGCTTAGAAGAAGAGCACAAATTCGATTCCTTGTGGCCAACAACCCTCCGACCCACTGGAGCCAAGATGAAAACCCTGGCAGGCGATGAGTCTACGTTTTAGCAGCATTCTTAAAATTTAGCTGCCCCTGAGTTTGGGATGTTGCTCAAGGAATCTAAAAATCTTCTCCCCTGTTCACTCACTGCTTGTAATTCAAGGGTTTCTCGTGGGAAAAACGACAAGTGCAGGTTGGGAATTTTTGTCGAAACTAAGCGCGTAATTTGGAAAAAAACCCTACGCTCCCTCCCCGTCTCTCTTGTGTCTTCTAACTTCAAGATCCTGACGCTGAAGGAACGCAAGGTCCAGCAAGTCTATTCTTAGGTACCTGCTGATAAAAGCAAAAAGCTGGCGTTTCCCTGCTTTGTTAAGAGTCCCCGTGAATAAGCGCGCACAGACGCAGTGAGGAGCCTCAAACATACGGGCAGGTTCAAACTGTCCTTTTCCACTAGTCTTTTTTCCCAATGAACAACACAACCTACCACAGCACCCTCTCCTTTGACGAAGAATGAAATCCAGGAAAAGCAGATGTTATTGTCCAGTCCCCACTGGCCACGGAATTTGTCACTTTGCAATTGCGTGCACTGGGGTAAAGAACGGGTTCCCTCCACCTACATCTCATGGCCTTTTCTGGAATTAGCCACGCTGCCACCAGTCATAAGAGGCTGCTTAGTCACACACATCTGGTGAAAGAGATACCATTGTGCCCTCTCAGCACAAAGCTTTCAACTCTTCAATTATCCAAATTTGTTCTTTTTCAGGAATGTAAATTTATTCATGTCTGCCAGCACTTATAGACTGTAGTTATAAAAGACTTTTCATAGAATCACAGAATGGTTAGAGTTGGAAGGGAACTTCAAGATCATCCAGTTCCAACCCCCCTGCCCTGGGCAGGGACACCTCCCACCAGACCAGGTTGCTCCAAGCCCCATCCAGCCTGGCCTTGAACCCCTCCAGGGATGGGGCAGCCACAGCTTCTCTGGGCAACCTGGGCCAGGCTCTCACCACCCTCACACCAAAGAATCTCTTATCTAATCTAAATCTCCCCTCTTTCAGTTCAAAACAGTTACCCCTTATCCTTTCCCGTGCTTCCTGACAAAAAGTCCCTCCGACCTCTCCTGTAGCCCCCTTTATGGACTATAAGGCCGTTACAAGGTCTCCCTGGAGCCTTCTCTTCTCCAGGCTGAACAACCCCAGCTCCCTCAGCCTGTCCTCACAGCAGAGGTGCTCCATCCCTCTGAGCATCTGCATGCCCCTCTGCTGGTCCCATTCCAACAGGTCCATGTCCTTTCTATGTTGAGGACTCCAGAGCTGGACACAATGCTCCAGGTGGGGTCTCACAAGCACAGAGCAGAGGGGTAGAATCCCCTCCCTGGCCCTGCTGGCCACGCTGCTTTTGCTGCAGCCCAGGATGGGGTTGGCTTTCTGGGCTGCCAGTGCTCACTGCTGGATCGTGTGGAGCTTCTCATCCACCATCACTCCCAAGTCCTTCTCCTCAGGGCTGCTCTCCAGCCATTCTCCACCCAACCTGTGTTTGTGCTTGGGATTGCCATGTCCCAGGTGTGGGACCCTGCAGTTGGCTTGGTTGAACTTCATGAGATTTGCACGACCCCACCTCTCCAGCCTGTCCAGGTCTCTCCGGATGGCATCCCTTCCCTCCAGTGTGTCGCCCACACCACCAAAGAAGACTTTTATTCGTCTTCTTAGTGGATTGCACAATTCAGGACAGATTTCACTGATAAAACATAATTCATATGGGCATCCTGCTCTGGAATAGCAGGAGAGGTCAAAATCTTCCAGTTTTGGGCCTCTACAGATCATACTTGGGGAAGGAAGAACTGTGCTGAAGAGTCATCAGACTAGACCTGGGTGAAGCATTTCATTATGTTTTGGAACAAGTTTGGGAAAATACTCTGAAAATTCTTTAAAGAGGCAGCTACCACAATAATTTTGGTTAAAAGAAAATTAAAAAATATGAGAAAATATTACAAAGGGACTTTTGTAATTTCCAACAAGGTTTTAGGTCCCTATTTTTTACGTTAAATTCCCACTCAAAGAGCTACGTACTCCACATTCAATGGCTCACTGCTTCCCATGTTCCTTCACTGTCTCCAAAACCTGGGCTTAAGCTCATCCTTTAATTAACTTAGAGGAGGGACTTAATTCTGCCTCTTATCTCTCAGAACTCTTAAGATATCTAGGAGCAGTGTCTCCTCCCTCCCAGCTTTATTAATCGATCTCACACGCTCCGAATTTCCTTTACTTTTAGTAAAGATGTTTGACAACATGTTTTGGTTGACCCCAGTCTATTTATTCACTAGAAAAAAAAAAGAAAAAAAAAACCAAAACAAAACAAGACAGTTGGAGAGTTTCTTGTTTTTCAGAATTGCTGGTGAATCACAGACACGGTTGCTCAAACAACCCTCACGAGCTGTCCACACGACTCTGGCCAACAGCAATAGGAAATACGGTGCTCGGTCACTCTGACACTTGAACCAATAGTACTTAATATGTAAAATAGGACTAATTAGTCACAGAGGCCTCCAGATACCACAAAAGAGTTGTGATTGTATTTAATCGGAATGTAATTCCACTCGTAGGACATTGTGTATTATCCTTACAGTCTAAAAAAGGACAGAGTTCTTCTCTCATAAATGCTTTCTGTGAAATATTTACATCTATGTGTATAAAATCCATACATCTATTACATTAAAAACTTCAAATTAAGTAGGGATCTCGCTGTGTAAGTAATTTATCGAGCATGAAAAAAGCCAGACTACTTAAAATAATTATGTTAGAAGTACAGTTTATATAGCTACAGAAGAATATTTTGGGGGTTTTTTTTGTTTATTTTTAATAATTTGAGACATTAAGTCAAATCTATAGCACCTCCTAAGGGAGGGAGGCGGGGTCCAGAGGGACCTGACCAGGCTGGAGAGGTGGGCCCAGGTGAATCTCATGAGGTTCAACAAGAACAAGGGCAGGGTTCTGCACCTGGGCCAGAACAACCCTCACTCTCAAAACAGACCAGGGGATGAGGTGTTAGAGAGCAGCTCTNCCAGGCTGAGGCCCCTTCCCTGGAGATATTCAAGGGGAGGCTGGAGGAGGCCCTGGGCAACCTGGTCTAGTTGTAGGTGTCCCTGCTGACTGCGGGGAGGTCAGACTAGATGACTTTTGGAGGTGCCTTCCAGCCTGGACCATTCCATGATTCTATGATCTTTGCATTCCCACTGGGAAGACATCCACGGAATGTGACCTGTATGTGCACATCCCTGTATGAAAAGCATCCACAGATTTAACTTGCTTGTGGGGCTCCCTGATTCACTCCTGCTCCGTTTAAATCCTCAGGCTCCCTAAATAGCAACTGTAAGAGTGTCTGTGCAAGGCTGAGATTCATCAGCAAAGTGTAGCATTGTAGCATTCCTATTTATGACTGCTGATAAAAGGAAATAGGTCACATAATAGTAACAGATATTGATTATCTGTATTTCATCTGGATATTTAACGCACACATATGTGTTCTTTTCATGTCTCTCTCCACACTGCATCTGCTGCTTGCCTGCTGCTTCAAAGTACACTATTCCTTTGCAGCAAACACTCCTTTATGTAGACTGGCTTGTTCTAGGAATTATCAGAATAGCAGTAAAAATCCACTGTAGAATGTTTAAGATTTAAAAGGGAGGTTTAAGAATGCACACAATTGCTTTATGAACTCCAAAAAGGGAGCAGAAATACCACCCGCACTCTCCTCGCATCCATGTTGTGCCTCTCAACACGGACTGGGCCACCACTTTATTTCTCTTCCTGCAAATAAAAAAATCCCACTGCCTTCTCTTGCCTGGGGCTTAGAATCAAAATGAAGAAAAAAAAAAAAAGAATCACCACCAAACCTTTATTTGGTTTGGTTTTTTTTTTTTTATCCCAGAGTTTTCTTCTATAGTTCTGCAAAGATGAGAACAAATTCATACTCTGTGAACGTATCTCAGCACATCGTGCTTTTTATTACCAAAACTGAAGAACATTTATTGTCCTGAAATCACCACTGTTTTTTTTTTTTTTTTTCCAAAAGGGAACTGTCAACCACACAGAATTATTCAAAAAGGGCTTTCTGACCCTATAGCTTGCTGCTGGCATCTATGGACATGAACCAGATCCGGGCCACCAAATCCAAGCTCAGATTCAAATTCACTGCCCTGTCTCTCTACTGGACCCAGTGTACCCTCCACGTCTGCACCCCCTCACATTTTGCAAGACCCTGATCTGCATTTTGAAACACTGCATTGGAACAAATCACATTTCATCAGTGACATGCTTTAGTGACGGGTTGTTGATTTTTTTTTAATCAGAGTTAGGTTGATGGTTAGACTAAATGATCTCAAAGGTGCCCTCCAACCCAGACAGTTCTATGATTCCATGATTCATGGTCCTGGGAACAACACTTTCAGCCTGGTTTAGAGTGCACATAGATATCTCAGATCAGTTACTTGGATCCATCTCCCTTTTCTACTACTAGTCCATTTTTTGTGAGAGGTTCAATGGAAGGACTCAACAGCGGATCCCTTCTACAGGAAAAGCCAGTTTTACAACCTTTTACCCAGCTACACTCCAAGACAACGTTCTGCAATCCTTGCCTCGTGGCTTCCACACAGTGGCTTTTTGTTTTTTTCTTCCTTTTCATGACATCAGCAGGATGCCAACCTGGGTCAAATTATAAAGGAGACTCTTGACATTTTGAATAGGTGGCCAAGACCAGCTGGGAAGTCCGTACTCTGGCAGCTGAGGTCACAGCCCGTGCCCTGGGGAGGCCTGTGGGAACAGACATGTCTCCATCGACATTGGGGTTCATCCAGTTCCTATAGACTGTTCTTACAAAATCTAGAAACACAAAAAACCCTAATCATTAGGGACTCAGGCAATCTTTCAAGAACTAAACATTAAGAAATTTCTTCTGAATGCTGGAAAATTTCATTCTTCTCCTGACCCTGTGCCTCTTACTGGCACTGAGAGCATGAGCCAAGCTGTTGTTACATCCAAAGCTTTCACCACAAGACTCACTTTCTGTGGGTGACTCCAGCTCATAATAATCCCTCATGATAAGATTATTAACCCTGCTGTAAAGAGGCAAAATCTTTGCTGGTGTGAGGTACAGTGAGGCTACATGGAAGGAGACAACTACCCTAAATTTTAATAGACTATCAATTATTTCTGCATGTCATGGATTTGGAGAAAACAAAGGAAGGCCAATAAATCATAGAATGGAAGGTGTCCTAGAATCATAGAATGGTTAGAGTTGGAAGGGACTTTATAGATCATCAAGTTCCAACCCCCCTGCCCTGGGCAGGGACACCTCCCACCAGACCAGGTTGCTCCAGGCCCCATCCAGCCTGGCCTTGAACCCCTCCAGGGATGGGGCAGCCACAGCTTCTCTGGGCAACCTCTTCCAGTGTCTCACCACGCTCACAGCAAAGAATTTCTTCCTAATACCTAATCTAAATCTCCCCTCTTTCAGTTTAAAACCATTCCCCCTGGTCCTATGGCTCCGCTCCGTGATTAAGGGTCCCTCCCCATCTCTCCTGGAGCCCCTGTAGGGACTGGAAACAAATGGAAAATTTATTTCAGTATGTGAATTCATACAGTTTGTGATGTCAACGGTTGTGTCATTATCATGGTTCACTGTCTCTACGTTAGCAGGAAAAGGCCTAAGAGTAAAGACATGATGGATACTCACAACACCCAGGCAGATCTGGACTGTGCGAGGCCACAGCCTGTGGAAACATCCAGCTTCTGCTACACTAGACCTTTGCATCTTTGGAATCTGACTCATATCAAATCTCCTTGACTTGCATGGGAATTGGATGAGACTTCCACAGCTGCATACAGAAGTGCAACGTCACAGAAACATAGAAGTGTCTGGGTTGGAAGGGATCTTTCAGATCATCTAGTCCAACCATCAAAGTAACGCTGATAAAAAAAAAAACAAAAAACCCAAAAAAACACAAACAAACAGACAAACAAACAAACAAAAACAATAAAAACCCCAACCCAAACATCACTAACCCGTGTCTCTCAGCTCGGTGTCAACCAGGCTTTAAAATCCCTCCAGGGATGGTGCCTCAACCCCTGCCCTGGGCAGCCCATTCCAAGGATTAATCACCCTTTCTGTGTCAAAATTGTTCCTAATCTCCAACCTGAACCTCCCCTGGCACAACTTGAGGCCATTTCCTCTTGTCCCATCGCCTGTTCCTTGGGAGAAGAGACCGACCCCCCCTGGCTACACCCTCCTTTCAGGGAGTTGTAGAGAGTGAGTGAGAAGGTCTCCCCTCAGCCTCCTTTTCTCCAGGCTGAACACCCCCAGCTCCCTCAGCTGCTCCTCACAAGACTTGTGCTCCAGACCCCTCACCAGCTCCGTTGCCCTTCTCTGGACCCGCTCCAGCCCCTTGATGTCTGGTTTTTTGTGGTAATGTCCTACACATCACGAACATTTTCATGGCGATGTGATGACCATTTTCTTCACTGAGGAATTTCAGATACATTTGGTGGGCCCTATATCTTAAGAGAACATTAGCATTAGAGAAACACCATCCTTGCCTCACCCTGCAAAGACAGGGAGTCCACAGCCCATACTAAATGGAATATTGAGCTATAACCAGGCACCAGACTGTGTGCTTCCCACCCGTGCATCAGCCTGTGAAGGAGCCAGCACGTTCAAGATCATGGCTTTGAAGCAATGAACACAAACACCAGTGTGTGCCCACATTTAATCAACACATTAAGCGCAGACAGGAAAGCCACAGCTCTCAGCATTTCCTCGCTAATTAGGAAGAACTTCCACGAAATGTCTCTTGAGCGGTCACTGACGGAATTGGCACAAATAAGGCACCGAGAGGAAGGGTGAAATTATAATCTCATTACGACATGATGGTGATGAAATTTGCGTTGCTGGATGTTCGCCCACGTAGTTTAGCTCTTCTCTTAGACAAACAACAAACTTCTTTAGGTTTACATACGTTGCTCTGTAAAGACAGGCCTGTCTAACAAAGCAATACCAGCCTGTCATTTGTGCTGACTACATGGCTTTCTAGTTTGGTAGGAAGATGTTTTATTATTGTTATTATTATTTTACTTGGCCCACCGTGGAATAAACCCAACAAAAAACGGATTTCTAGTAAGGAGGAAATTAAGGGTGTTACGGCTATTCAAGGGAAAATGATGCTCTGGCCTGTTTCACTGGAGGCTTAGTGAACGTGGCAACGTTTGTTTTGGTAAAATAAGCAACAAATTCAGACACCATTTTGGTCATAATAAATAGCTCTGTGTCATAGGGGTTGTGGTGACTGCAGCCACGTGAAATCAGCGTAGCCGCAGCTGAAGGTACAACAACAGTTCACCGGATTCCCAAAAACTTAAAAATTGTTGCTGGAGCATAGTGTAAAGAGAGATCACTTAAAGCAACCAATCCTTCACATAAAGTGACTAGGCTTTATAATCTAGGACAAGAAAATATTAAGGAGTAAGAGTACTAGAGAACAAGACCTTTTTTCCCCATTCTTTATGAATAGAGCATGTATCATAATCAAAATTAACATTATTCTTGAATCTGCTTCACTATTAGAAATCAAGAATAATTGAGTTCTGATTATTTATTTAAAGCAGTGGGCCTTCCTTTCACATCCTTCCTGTGCTAAATACCAAGTAGTTGTAAAAGTATTTTCTTTGTGAAAGAACACAACCAACATTTCCCTACCTACAGCCCCAGTTCTTTCATGTAGCTCCCTACACCTCTTACACTGCACTCAAGCAAAAGAATAATTCCCTCTTCCCCCACATTTCTACTTCCTCAAACTCAGTGAGTCAAAGCCTGTTCCACCCAGAAATCAATCCAGAAAAACACATCTGCTATGCCAAAAACCTGAACTAATCCTCACAACTCTGTACCACAACGGATTGCTCATTACAATTGCCTTAAAATGCATGATTATCTTCTTAATCCTTTTTTCCAATCGCAAAAGTTGTTATCTCTACCTACACAGGATTCACAATCCCATCCCTTCCTCTTCAGCATCCTAATAACCCTAATTCTGTCCCATTAATATCAAAGGAGAACTGTTTATTTCTGCCACCTGGTCTTCTGGTCCTTCATTTCTATCAGGCAAAATGGTTTTAATTTGGAAATTAATCTTTGTTTCCTTGCTCCCTCTCATTTTAAAGTAGTATTTTTCTAAGCTTTTCTCAAACTCAGACTAAAGGAATAAAGGTTGGATATTTGTGCCAAAACCTGTTTTGGCGTTTCTCTTCAGTACTTTCAGAATGAACCGTGAAATCAAAGGCAGATGTTTTTTCTTTACTCCAGCTGAGCAGCAACGCATTTCACAGAATCACAGAATGATACAGGGTTAGGAAGGGACCTCTGGAGATCATCCAGTCCAACCCCCTGCCAGAGCAGGGTCACCCAGAGCAGGTCCCACAGGAACGTCTCCAGGTGGGGTTTGGAATGTCTCCAGAGAAGGAGACTCCACCACCTCTCTGGGCAGCCTCTGCCAGGGCTCTGACACCCTCACAGCAAAGAAGTTCCTCCTCATGTTGAGATGGAACTTCCCATGTTCCAGTTTGTGCCCATTCCCTCTTGTCCTGTCCCTGGGCACCACTGAAAACAGACTGGCCCCATCCTCCTGACACCCACCCTTGAAGTATTTCTGGGTGTTGATCAGATCCCCCCTCAGCCTTCTCTTCTCCAGACTAAAATTTCATTCCATAGTTCCTTTTGCCTTTATGTTTTCCACATAGAAAAATTCTCCCTCTTCTCTGTTTGGCTACGAGGGCCAAAAAAAAAAAGCTCATGAAGGGTGAGGAGAAAGAAGGAGATGGGCAAGGTTTCCCCTCAAGAGCACACGATCATTTGGAGATTTCCCGAGATGGGTAAATACATACAATTGTAACAGAACACACAAGATGTGTGTGTGAAAAGGGCACACAGATGGGATGGAGAGAAAGTAACACGTCATTAAATCAGAGGGTCAATGGTGTTTCAGAGCACACAAACGCTACGTTTCATTATAACAAGAGAAAGGTAAAAGCAGACTTTAGGAAGGCGCCCAATCACCCCGGAGAGCTACAAGAATAAAGTTTTCATGTTGTGCTGGGAAAACCTCTCACGTTCTATTAACGGGGTGTATGTGAAAAGTGAAAAGGGAGCCGAGAGAAGCGACAAAGAGAGGAAAACCTTTTTGATTGCATTAGGCTACGCTGGATGGTAATGGATTTTTAAGACAGTAAACAACGTTACTCATTTGCTGATTGTCCTCAGCCACAGTAAGAACTGCAGAAAATATGCTTGATATTTAATACGTTTTTGTTCAATCCTTGCGCTTTGTACTAAAGTGGAAAATTGAATAAAACACCACTTGAAAGAAAAAAAAATACTGCTATGATGTGAAAGAGAATGAGTAACACAATAATAGACCATGGCATAAGACATATCTCCTCTTTGCAAAAAGATCCAAGTCCCCAGGCAAGAGCACAAGAATTATCCAGGCCCGAGGATTTTTACTCCCAGGAAACTCAGCAAATGCCCAGATGAAGTTTGTCTGAGACCAACCAGCAGATATTCTATGGGACTAAGTCATCAGCAAAAAAGATGAAGTTAATGGTGGGGTTTGGGGGACTGGCTTCAAGAGGAGATATGTAATAAGAAGGGTGTTTTCTCTATACCAGTTTAGGACAGCAATTCCTAAGGTGAGGAGAGTTCCAGGCAGAGCCAGGAGCCCAACAAAAGCCCAGCTGTGTCTGCAAGCAGATTTACAACTCTAAAAGCACCAACTACTATAAAAGTTGGGCTGTGCCAAATCTAGTGTACTTGTAGAAATGTAAGGCCCAAGGACTTTGTCTATACTCAAATGTTTATCAGTGGGATGTATCTAAGTTTTAAACAGTGTTTATGGCTTCCATTCCATTTTCCTTCTGTGAAGGCAGGGTCACTTTCTAGCCCTGCCTCCATGGTAAGCTCATAGCATTACACAACCCTTCTCCTATACCCTCAGTTCCTCTAAATCGCAGTCTCTTCTACAGTTCAAGCTTATGGCAGCAGATTCACTCAAATTTTAGGAACAGCAAAACTGCTTAGGTATGAAAAATTACTAAACAGGAATAATCAGCTGCTGAAAAAGGTGCCAGTGTGGCTTATTACCATACTCTAAGAGTACTTAAGTTATGTGGGCATACTTATGGCCTCAAGTTGTGCCAGGGGAGGTTTAGGATGGACATTAGGACAATTTTTTTACACTGAGAAGGTTATTAAGGCTTGGAATGGGCTGCCCAGGGCAGTGGTTGAGGCACCATCCCTGGAGGGATTTAAAAGGCAGGTTGACATAGTACTGAGGGACATGTTTTAGTGATGTTTTTGTCAATGCTAGGTTGATGGTTGGACTAGATGATCTGAAAAGTCCCTTCCAACCCAGACAATTCCATGATTCAAGATACGTTGTATTCCACTTTGCCTGTAATAATTCCACAAATAATAACAGAGCAGTGTCATCTAAAGGACAACCCCTCACTGGACGAAAGACCTTTGCTTTCTGTGCCTCATTTTCTTTGTTTGCCTGCATTAATCTGAAAAGCTTGGTCACAACATTGCAAGGCGTAGAGACTCTCTGCAGGCCGGGATCTGTCACTGGCAGGAAGCTTTCCTTGAAATATATACAAAATGTTCTCTCTCCTTCTTCCTTCGCAATCTTAACAGTTGCTTAATCATATTAACCAGTTTCTCCTCCTGCCTTCTGGCTTTGGAGCTTCCCCACCCCCAAAACTGTCTCTGGGAGCACACCTGGTCATTCCAAATCAGAACAGAAACGTCAATTCAGAGAGTCCGATTATTTGTCCAGATTTTGGGTTCTAGAGACCTTTAATTAAATAAAACAAAATTACTTTTCTCTTTCCTAATTATACGGTATCTTTAAGAGAGGCTGTGCAGACCACTTCTATAATGTTTGGGGTTTTTTTTATTTTAATATTTTAATGGTTTCTGAAAAAAAGATTAAAACATGCCTCCCTGCTTCCAGGAATACCACTCTCCACTAGAAAACGAAGCAGTCAATTAGCTAGCATCAGGCATCACAAATAATACAGTAGAGGAGGTAAAAAAGCCCATTTAGAACCTCAGGTTAGGAAGAAGAAGACAAGTACCACATGTTGGTTGTATAACACTTTCCCATTCCCAAGCTTGGCTACTCTATTTCTGTGATAGATGTTTTTTCCATATGTTTTGATTTCTACATTGTGAGTGGCTCCTCTCTAAACTCATGGGGGTTAGGCTACAGCAGGACTCATCATACAGCAATACAACAGGCCCAAGCAAATGAGTATCTAAATTAAGGTAGTTGTTCATATATACTTCAAAAAGAGCGGTATTTCATGTTTGGCATGTCACACTTACTTGGCTGCAATATGGATTTGCTCATGCATCACTTTTGAGGAATATTCAGCTTGGGTTCTATGTTGACATTAGACAAAACGCCTGTCCTCACAGTAACATGTGTCATAGAACCACAGAACAGTTTGGGTTGGAAGGAACCTTCAAGATCATCCAGTTCCAACCCCCTGCCCTGGGCAGGGACACCTCCCACCAGACCAGGTTGCTCCAAGCCCCATCCAGCCTGGCCTTGAACCCCTCCAGGGATGGGGCAGCCACAGCTTCTCTGGGCAACCTGGGCCAGGCTCTCACCACCCTCACAGCAAACAATTTCTTCTAATACCTAATCTAAATCTCCCCTCTTTCAGTTTAAAACTGTTCCCCCTGGTTCTCTGGGTCCACTCCCTGACAAAGAGTCCCTCCCCATCTCTCCTGGAGCCCCTTTAGGGACAGGAAGGGACTCCAAGGTCTCCCCGGAGCCTTCTCTTCTTCAGGCTGAACGACCCCAAATCTTAGCATGACTTAAACTTAAGGAAATGGAAAGGTAAAACTCATAACTAAATATTTGCATTTTCTGATGCTTTCTGCTTTTCAGGGCAGGTCTTACAGCACTTCAGAAAACCACATTGCTCTTTTGACTGTTTGGTGGGCAACCAGTGACCCAATCTGTACAGGGAGTCGAGAGGCACCGTGCCAGAGCATACAGAAAACTCAGTAAACTGAGAAAGGAGCACGTAGTAATGAATATGAATATGAGAGAAGGGACTAAGGGGATTTCCATTACACAGAACAAGGCTTTTGCATGTCGTTTGCTGGGAATACAGGGCAGATTTTAATATTACCAGATAGCAACGGCCTGTAATTTACCCTTTGGAAATGAATAAAAACATGATGTTGTTGCCTTTGCCTTCTTCAGTCCATGCCAGGGTAAAGCAAGCAGAGTTCCTCTGAGAGCCCCGTCGGCCTTTAACTGTGGTGATGGCTTTACTAAAATAATCTTTAAATCATCTTAACAGCTTAAAAGACAGAACAACTCGTATCTAGGTGTATCTGGGGTGAATACAGAACATATTTTCCACTAATGAGCAAGATTTTTTTAACCTGCATACTTAGAGAAGTATGAGAAAGCTAACACAACACTTCCTCTGCTTAAGTGGAACATCTGCATTCAGGGCAGTCAGTGAAGTTCCCCTCTTTGGTTCACCCAAGACATGTTTACGTAGGTTTACTTTGCCTTTTGCCCTTTATTCTCCCTTTCAAACCCAAAAGGACACAGGATATCAGCACACACGCTGCCTGAGCAAGCTAGTGTCAACACAGAAAATGTAAATGCGAGCTTATTTTTCTTCCAGGCTCACTTTCGCTGTAAGGAACCGCACTGGAAGTCTCCTCCAAGAGCCATGGGAGCAGACTACCACAGAATCCCAGAATGCTATGGGGCTGGAAGGGACCTCTGGAGATCATCCAGTCCAACCCCCTGACAGAGCAGGGTCACCCACAGCAGGTCCCACAGGAACGTGTCCAGGTGGGTTTTGAACGTCTCCAGAGAAGGAGACTCCCCCACCTCCCTGGGCAGCCTCTGCCAGGGCTCTGAGACCCTCAAAGGGACAAAGTTCCTCCTCATGTTCCGATGGAACTTCTTATGTTCCAGTTTGTGCTCATTCCCTCTTGTCCCATCCCTGGGCACCACTGAAAACAGACTGGCCCCATCCTCCTGACACCCACCCTTGAAGTATTTATGGGTGTTTGATCAGATCCCCCCTCAGCCTTCTCTTCTCCAGACTAAAAGGACCCAAGTCCCTCAGCCTTTCCTCAGCAGAGAGATGCTCCAGAGCCCTCAGCATTTTTGTAGCCCTAACCATCAGCCCTACCAGCCTGATTTTTAACACTCAGGGCTGTGAGAACAGCTTTCTACCCGGGCTCCTTCCCTCACTACATACATACTTCCAACGAGGGTTCCAGCTGGAGCTGGCAATTTGTTGGCTTGCCTTCTGAACCCATCTCGCCGAGATTATTTATAGAAGGTCTCTTTTTAAAGGGGCTGGCTGATACTCCCGTCCCTCTCAACCACGGGGACTGTCACAGCCACGACACTTGGCAGGGCCAGGGCCTGGGTGGGTATAAATCAGCGCTATTCTTGCTCACCACTGCTAAGGGTTTCACCTGACATTTTCACTCTCGTTTGAATTATGCCCCAGATAATCTGTCTCACTTCCATGGTCTTACTTGTGTGGTTAGCAAAAAAAAAAAAAAAAAAAATCATTAAAAAAACCCACATTACCTTCTAATTGACTATTCCAACTGAAGTGTCCTTTTAGACACCTTTCCAGTGCTGCAGGACTAAATGGTAAATTATTATTTTTAATTAATATGACCATCATTAAAATTCCCAGGTCAGTTTTGGTACATTGGAATTTTTTTGCTGGGATTTTATCACTACCAGAAATGTATAATTTTTATTATATAGAAATAAATTCATAGGCAAAAGCAACATGCATTCATCTTTATGTTACCCTACAAATTAATAGACAGCAGTCAAATGTCAATTATTTCCCCTTTCCAAAAGATGAAAAGCTATTCCCCATCACAGTGTATTTAAAAAGAGTTCTTCATTTCCAGTCACGTTTTTGTTCTAACTGCATGCTGGAGATTTACAAAACAAACTAATTTCCTTCGAAAGAGTTGGCCCCCTGAGAAACGGAACTCTCCGGTCTTTGGTCTGTCCTCACCTTTGGTTTCTAGAATCACGAAGTGGCACAATTTGGAATATTAAATGTAATTTTCAGCTGTAATCCGCCACTGCAGCTGGTGGCCCACGGAAACACCGAGGGCTATTTGAATGCTGCTGCAGCAGAACTCACTCATATTCCAAATCACTGTAAAGCTGGCTTTTTCCTAGGTTTTGGATATAGTCTTGGGCCTTTCCTCATCCCTCACCCCCCTTTAACAGGGCAAGGAAACAACCTACACCAGACAGAATTCGTACTGCTATGACCTAGGAAATACAGGGCTCGGTTCTGTCCCTCCTGAAGCTTCCTCTCTCCCCAAACAGTTGCTAATCAATTTAATTGAAGGAGCATCAGTGTGCTCAGGCAGGGGAGCAAGAAAATACTACTTTTCCTTCTGAAGCTGCTCTTCTATTCATGCGGTTCTTTGAATGAAATACCTCCCGGAAAACAATGAATTAAAACGTCTGGTTAATGTCACGGTTAGGAACTTCTCCACATGAGCAAGTTTCCAGCACATTACCTCTTCAGACGGGCTGCCTGACCTTGGGGGAAGGCAGACTAAAACATTACTTGGCCATAAATTTTAAACGAGAGAGTGAAAGCAAGAGAACAAGTGACAAAAATAATTCATCGCATCAACGTGCAGTAAAATAAGTATTTTAAGGAAGGTCCCTCTCCTTGACAGTGCTGTACACGTAACAGCAGCAATCCTGTGTGGAATATCCAACTTTGGGCCCATCACCACAAAAAAAGACATTGAGGTACTGGAGCGGGTCCAGAGAAGGGCAATGGAGCTGGTGAGGGGTCTG
>VXBJ01000813.1:73316-91351 GCA_013400055.1 Nycticryphes semicollaris
CGGAGCAGGAACACCCAGAGCAGGTCACACAGGAACGTGTCCAGATGATTTCTGAATGTCTCCAGAGAAGGAGACTCCACAACCTCTCTGGGCAGCCCCTTCCAGTGTTCCCTCACCCTCACTGTGAAGAAGCTTTTCCTCATATTTAAGTGGAACCTCCTCTGTTCCAGCTTGTACCCATTGCCCCTTGTCCTATCATTGCCTGTCACTGAGAAGAGCACCACTCTTGGGTATTACACTCAATCGTGTAATAAACCTCATAACTTTTGGCTGCCCCACCCCTGGAGATGTTCAAGGCCAGGCTGGACGGGGCTTTGAGCATCGTGGCTTGGCGGGAGGTGGAACTTGATCACAGAATCACAGAATCACAGAATCATAGAATGGTCCAGGTTGGAAGGGACCTCTAGGGTCATCTAGTGCCACCTCCCCGCAGTCAGCAGGGACACCCCCAACTAGACCAGGTTGCCCAGGGCCTCCTCCAGCCTCCCCTTGAATATCTCCAGGGAAGGGGCCTCAACCACCTCCCTGGGCAACCTGTTCCAGTGCTCCAACACCCTCAGAGTAAAGAACCTATTCCTAATATCCAGTCTAAATCTACTCTTCTCCAGCTTGAAGCCATTGCCTCTCATCCTGTCACTGCAGCCCTTTGTACACATACTCCCCCCAGCCTTCCTGTAGCCCCCTTCAGGTACTGGAAGGCTGCAATTAGGTCTCCCTGGAGCCTCCTCTTCTCCAGGCTGAACAGCCCCAGCTCCCTCAGCCTGTCCTCATAGCAAAGTTGCTCCAACCCCCTGATCATTTTTGTGGCCCTCCTCTGGACCCACTCCATCAGGTCCATGTCCTTCCTCTATTGAGGCCTCCAGACCTGCACACAGAACTTCAACTTGATGATCTTTAATGTTCCTTCCAACCCAAACCATTCTATGATTCTACAATAAATGGGTTCTCCTTCTTTTCGGCAGAAGCCAGTCTGAGGTGGTTGTAAGACTAAGCAAGGGGGAAAGCTGGTCGAGAGGGTTGGACTAGAGAAACTTCACAGGCCCATTCCAACCCCATATCATTCGGTGATTCTGTGTGATTCTGTGACCTGCTGGAGGAGCAGCAGCCCCAGCAAGAGATGCTGAGAAACAAACTGGGATTACTGGGCTTGGTTGGGTGGGGATTCACTACCGACTCCAGTAGGAACAGAGCTGGTCATCCAGCTTTACTCCAGCCCTCCTTCTCAACGGGGTACCTATTACGAGTGTGGGCGATGCAATGGTCATGATAAACTTAAGCTTTTCTGAAGTAATAAAAAACTAATGAGATGCAACATCAGCAAAGAGTAAATTAGTGATTAAAGATGAAAAATAATCAAAGACAGTCCTACAGGGATGAGCACTAGTCCCCAACATTCCTCAGCACGGTCATTAATTACTTGAAAGTAAGTAAGTAATAAAACACCAACGAGTGGAAGTTTGGCAAAGGCAGGACAGCAAACAGGCACAGCCTGGACAGTTTGGGCAAACTGGGTCTATTCATGCAAAGTCTGTAAATAAAACCAAATGTGAAGATGTACATTTTCTTTAAGTATTCTTGAGTTCACCCGAACCAAACCTGCCTGGCTTCCTACCAACTGCGTCCTGTGGTTTGTTGATGTTTTAAAGGAAGTAGATGAACGCTATCGGGGTACTCCCACGCTGTGAGCTATCCTGGTATCCTGGCAGGGTAAGGATACTGTGAACATCCCACCTTTCCCTGCAAATAGGTGTTCAGAGACAGAGAGTCCACAAGGGCCTCTGCCAGGGCTCTGACACCCTCACAGCAAAGAAGTTCCTCCTCATGTTGAGATGAAACTTCCTATGTTCCAGTTTGTGCCCGTTCCCTCTTGTCCTGTCCCTGGGCACCACTGAAAAGAGACTGACCCCATCCTCCTGACACCCACCCTTGAAGTATTTCTGGGTGTTGATCAGATCCCCCCCTCAGCCTTCTCTTCTCCAGACTAAACACACCCAAGTCCCTCAGCCTTTCCTCAGCAGAGAGATGCTCCAGGCCCCTCATCATCTTGGTGGTCCTCTGCTGTACCCTCTCCAGCAGTTCCCTGTCCTTCTTGAACTGGGGAGCCCAGAACTGGTCCCAGTGCTCCAGATGGGCAGAGCAAAGGGGGAGGATGACCCCCCTCCACCTGCTGGTCACACTCTTCCTGATGCCCCCCAGGATGCCATTGGCCTTCTTGGCCACCTGGGCACATTGCTGGCTCCTGGGTGTCCTGTTGTCCACCACTAGTGTCACTGTTGTAATGGAGAGATGACACACACACACATACAGGCAAAGCAGGATCCCACAAGCCTTCTGTGGTGAGGCTAATAAGGAAGCAACACAGATCCACATAGAAATCGTGGCATCACAGTCTAGAAAGGCTGTGTACAATTTCCTACCCAGGATAAACACGGTGTTTTACCCACCCACTGGTGATACCTGCTCTGTGCACTGGAAAAACAGCCTTTTCACGGCAGTCACATTGCTCTGGGAATGTTAAAAGAAAATAAAAATTCAAAATAATAATTCAGAAGAAACCAAATGCACAAATACTCCCCGTGAAAAGATCTGATCTGACACACCTCCTCTGGTAACACCTGCAGTCAGGGGTACATTGAACACAAGAGAGAGCCTGTGCGAGCAACAGCTCTTAACACAGAATATTAACATGAAGGATGGATAACGCATTTCATCACATCGATAAAATAAATGATAAGGCTTAGATGACTTCTTTTTAAACTTCTTGTTTATATTCTAAAGGCTAATAAAGACCTGGACAGGCTGGAGAGCTGAGCGGGGAGAAATTTAATGAAATATAACAAGGGCAAGGGTAGAGTCTTGCATCTGGGCAAGAACAACCCCAGGTACCAGTATGGGTTGGGAACTGCCCTGTTGGAGAGCAGCGTAGGGGAAAGGGACCTGGGGGTCCTGGTGGGCAGCAGGATGCCCATGAGCCAGCTCTGTGCCCCTGTGGCCAAGAAGGCCAATGGCATCCTGGGGTGTATGAGAAAAGGGGTGGTCAGTAGGTCCAGAGAGGTTCTCCTCCCCCTCTACTCTGCCCTGCTGAGACCCATCTGGGATATTGTGTCCAGTTCTGGGCCCCTCAGTTCCAGAAGGACAGGGAACTGCTGGAGAGAGTCCAGGGCAGGGCTACAAAGATGCTGAAGGGAGTGGAGCATCTCCCAGAGGAGGAAAGGCTGAGGGAGCTGGGTCTCTTGAGCTTGGAGAAGAGGAGACTGAGGGGTGACCTCATGAATGTTTATCAATATGGAAAGGGTGAGTGTCAGGAGGATGGAGCCAGGCTCTTCTCAGTGACAGGCAATGACAGGACAAGGGGCAATGGGTACAAGCTGGAACAGAGGAGGTTCCACTTAAATATGAGGAAAAACTCCTTCACAATGAGGGTGAGGGAACACTGGAAGGGGCTGCCCAGAGAGGTTGTGGAGTCTCCTTCTCTGGAGACATTCAGAAGTCATCTGGACACGTTCCTGTGTGACCTGCTCTGGGTGTTCCTGCTCCGGCAGGGGATTGGACTGGATGAGCTTTCAAGGTCCCTTCCAATCCCTGAGATTCCATGATTCTGTGATTTATAGTTGTGGAAGCAATCCCTTTACCCCAAAATGAGAATATGAATCCTGTTCCTCTTAACCTGCGCTTTGTTTGTGCTCCCGTGAGTGTGACATGCCTTCCAGAAAACCAGTAATTTAATCAGTGTCAGAAGTTCTCCAGAAAATACGTTTGGTGTTTCATACTCAAACTACTATTTGATTCACAAAATTATATGTTGGTTTTCCTAGGTGTAAGAATCTCAGACTGGAGAACCCTATGAATATTTCATACTCCTTACAGAGTTAAATCAGCTTATCTGAGAAGAGCGAGTGGAAGGTATTTAACATATTTGTAAAGCATCGTTCCTTATGAAAACAGAACTGTCTTTAAGCTAAGTACCATTCCAAAACTAAAATGCATTAAAATAAGGTTGGCAGGTTGTAATTTTTTTTTTTACTCTTCTCCATCACTACTCTGTTATTAACAATAATTAAATCATCTCATGTTTTCAGAATTATTATCTTCCAGTAGCAGAAACACAAAGTCAGGATGGTACACAGGTTTTTAACACAGCTGTAAGAGTTATTAAGCAGTTATTAAGTTCTATATTCCTGGAAATTCATTCTGCCTGAGCAGTTGCCTCACTGGAGGAGATGCTGTCAGCCTGACCCAGAGGAAAAGGAAAAGAACATGACCCATATTCCACACAGTAAGTGAATTAAACATGAATGCTACCGGGCAGAAGTGAAGCCAGGCTGCAGCACACAGAGACTGTTTCGAAGAGGGAGCTGTATCTTCCATCCTGCTCACGATCAAAACAAGAACATGGGCAATATTATCGGCATGAAAACAAGTACTTTTCCACCCAGAAAAGTTTTTTTAAAAAAAAAATCAGAATTGTTCAATTCAGTTCAGGCTGGATGGGGCTTGGAGCAATCTGGTCTGGTGGGAGGTGTCCCTGCCCAGGGCAGGGGGGTTGGAACTGGATGGTCTTTAAGGTCCCTTCCAACCCAAACCATTCTAGGATTCTACAAAACAACACAATTCACCTCAAAACTTCCCAGAAAAGGAATGTCTAGATTTGAATATATCCTAAAATACATCCTTTTCTATCACAGCTGAACATCCTTGGAAAAGATTGGCCATAGTGGGAAGAAGGTCTGTGAATGGCACAGGAAAAGGATGCTCTGACCAGAGACAAGGTTCAGTACAGCAAAGGCTCAATTTAAAGTGCTTTTAGGTAACACACCAAGCAATAACATGTATTATTTCACATCTCTGTAGTACCCAAATGTATTTAAAGCTCCTGGTGTTGCCCTTTTGACAAGGGTATTTTAGAATCACAAAGTCCTCTTGGACCTGAGCACAGGCATCCTTCTGTTCCAACATGCAATAGCCATAGTTCTGCCCTGTTTCTGGAGAGGTTCAAGGCCAGGCTGGATGGGGCTTGGAGCAACCTGGTCTGGTGGGAGGTGTCCCTGCCCAGGGCAGGGGGGCTGGAACTGGGTGATCTCTAAGGTCCCCCTTGCCCTGCTGGGGGGGCTTTCTGGGCTGCAGTAACTGCTTGCTTTCTAAGCACCCCTGGCCTTTCGTGGTTGTCAGATTGACAATACTCCATTAAGCAATTCTGGAATTGTCACAACCAGGAACAAACCTCTTTCAGCCATCCAGAAGCCCCCTTTTAGGCAAAACTAGCAAAGTTCATAAGTACAAATATGGATACAAAGAAACAGAGGATTCAAGGAGGACCCTGGCATTTTTAAACTGACCAGCTCAGCGGGTATGCTCCAGTTTTCAAGATGAAGGTAAGGATCATAAATTCAGTTAAAACCTCCCCAGCTGAACAGAGAATCATCATAGAATCATAGAATTGTGTGGGTTGGAAGGGACCTCTAAGATCATCGAGTCCAACCATGAACCTAACTCTAATCAAAAACATCACTAAAATGTGTTTCCAAGCACTATGTCAACCTGTCTATTAAATCCCTCCAGGGATGGTGCCTCAACCACTGCCCTGGGCAGCCCATTCCAAGGATTAATAATCCTTTCCACGGAAACATTTTTCCTGATCTCCAATCTGAACCTCCCCTGGCACAACTTGAGGCCATTTCCTCTTGTCCCATGGCCTGTGACTTGGGAGAAGAGACCGACCCCCCCTGGCTACACCCTCCTTTCAGGGAGTTGTAGAGAGTGAGAAGGTCTCCCCTCAGCCTCCTTCTCTCCAGACTGAACACCCCCAGCTCCCTCAGCTGCTCCTCACAAGACTTGTGCTCCAGACCCCTCACCAGCTCCATTGCCCTTTTCTGGACCCGCTCCAGCCCCTCAATTACAGAACCATAGAATGATTTGGGTTGGAAGGGACCTTAAAGATCACCCAGTTCCAACCCCCTGCCCTGGGCAGGGACACCTCCCACCAGACCAGGTTGCTCCAAGCCCCATCCAGCCTGGCCTTGAACCCCTCCAGGGATGGGGCAGCCACAGCTTCTCTGGGCAACCTGGGCCAGGGTCTCACCACCCTCACACCAAAGAAATTCTTCCTGAGATCTAACCTAAATCTCCCCTCACCCAGTTTAAAGCCATCTTTCTTGTGGTGAGGAGACCAAAACCAGACACAGCAGTCAAGGTGGTGTGTGACATACTTGATCTTGATGGCATCTGCAGTGCTTTGCTAGCACATGGCCTGCAGTTTTTTCTGGTTTGACATCTCTTAAAATTTTTGGTGAGATGTCCAAAGTATGTTTGGACACAAGTCACAGCACATTGGCAAAGTTTTCAGCCCTTTCAGGCTCTTTTAGAGCGCCTGGATACAGAATTATACGATGTCTAACCATGTGAAGCCTACACAGCCTAAAGTATTATTAATCAAGCCCCAAGAGACACCGGTGTGTATTTTGTTGGGAGGCAGGGAAGCTGGAGGGCATCTTGGGACTGAAGCCCATGGTGGATTTTTTCCAGGTAAGGGATAGCAAGGTGCCACCCTTTCTCAAGGATGATGGTTGAAATTAGTCAAGACAAACTGGTGCAAGGCCAGCCAACAGGCCTACGGGCCTCCACCAGGCTGAAATTACAATTTTGAATCTTGTAAAGTGTCTCTCTTCAGAGCAGATAAAGACTAAGAGAAACTCAAAGGTAATCATCCTAAGCAGAGGCAATTTCAGCCTTCTTCACACTGCTCAACACTGCTCAGCTGATCCAGAAGGAACCTGGCAAAGCTTTTTTTAGACGATGCTGGTGGATGTAAAAAGTGGGTGGGGAAGAAAAGCTGATCTGCATTTCAACATAAAACTATTTCTGTGCTCAGAAACTAAGCTGTTCCCAAGCCTATGGCTATGAACACAAGCAGAGTGCAGAAGACAGAGCATCACTGTCAGTGGTGTTTTGGGAACACCACCGAATTAGCAATGACAACCCCATCTAGAAGAAAAACCAGGGATAACCAAGTCATCTGTTGGACATCCCAAAATGCAAACAATTTGCTCCTGCATTTGAGAGCACAGACTGTGCTCCCACTTCTTTCTGGTACTTTCTGGTTTGTAATGCAGTGTGGAATTCTATCAAATTTTCCATTGTTTCCTTCTGAAAACACTTCCTTTTTGTATTGAGGAAAAGCTTAAATGGCTAGACTAAATTAATGTTCATGTGTTTGATTTTCTTATTCTTCAATGGCTTCAGAATATTCCTAGAAACATGTACTACAAAGGAAAAAAAAAATGACACTGAGTTGGCATTTTCATCCTAAAATAGAAGTGCCGGTTTTAGCTCCGCTTTTTTTAAACCACATGAACACACTTGCAGGGAAATCTCACTGCTAATATGTGTTTTACAACACTGCCTTCTAGAGAGAAAATCCTGCTCCTGTCCCCTGTAAACCACCGTTTCTGTGAGTTCCACCTGCTGACAGTGGTGTGTGTTTTCAGCAGAGGCTGGGACGGCAGCCACCGATACGGCCCCCGCGTCTATTTTAAGTGCAACCTCAGGGCAAGGCTCCAGACCACACTTGCCAACTGTCCAGCTTGGTTTGCCCTCAGGAATGCATTCAGGGCTGTGTTCAGAATAAGCCACACAGCACCCTCTGGGTGAAAAAACCCAAATCTATTCAAGCTCAGCTCATGGCATCCTCCTTTGCAGAGCGGAGGTGGCTCTTTGGGGGGGGGGTGTGTGCCCCCAGGCATCCCGTCTATTCCCGCAGTGACCCTGCCTGGGAGCGGGTGTACCAGAGGGACTTTGTAGAGGATGCCAGCACACAAGGAACCCCCTTGACCTATGAGACTTGTAGATAAGCCCCAAAAAAACATGAAAAGCCGGGACACTTTCAGACCCTCACAGTTCAGGGTCTTCCCAAGGCCCACCTTAGTCTCCAAGGCCAATGAAACGTTCATGTAGTTCAATATTCCCACCGGATGCACTGGGGTGCTGGGATGAAGTGTCTGTGTCTTGATAATGCTGTATTAAATCATAGAACCATCGAATGGTTTGGGTTGGAAGGGACCTTCAAGATCACCCAGTTCCAACCCCCTGCCNGCTGGACCCATTCCAACAGGTCCATGTCCCTCCTGTGCTGGGAACCCCAGAGCTGGATGCAGTGCTCCACATGGGTTCTCCCCTGAGGGAAGCAGAGGGGCAGAATCTTCCCCCCTTGCCCTGCTGGGGGGGCTTTCTGGGCTGCAAGGCTCATGCTGAGCTTCTCATCAACCGACACCCCCAAGTCCTTCTCCTCGGGGCTGCTCTCAGTCCATGCCGTTTCAAAGGAAACAGAGTCAAGAGTTAATCCTTCTCTTTCGGAATATTATTTTATTTTTTCCTTCATAATCTGAACAAACAGACGGGTTGAGGTGTGTTCCTGGGCTGCCAGTACTCTTTGCTGAAGCAGAACGACAGCACACGGGCAGATTTCAGTGAACCATGTTAAGGTGCAGCAAGTTCACAAGTGCTATCAGCTGCCAACATCAAACCCTTATTAATTGTGGGTTGTTGTTTGGGGTTTGGTTGGTTTTTTTTCTTAAATTTAAGTTTTACATGAGTTCCTTTGCTGACTTTATGCTACTTTCCTTTTTCCCTCCCCTGAATCCTGAAAAGCCTTTGATACAATCCCAAAAACTGAGCTGTGATGAACAGTAAATAAAACTGCCCCAAAGTTAACAACTTCTCCCTGAACCCAGCCGTTATTTTGCTACAGATAAACAGCCTCCTAATTTTGATTTAAACAAAGAGTTCTGCGAGTTTTTCAGTGGCCTCCAATGACCGATGAGATAAAATATCACAGTCCATTAGAATAGTGTAAACCTAATTATACGACTTACCCAAGAGACTCAACCACTATCAGCAGAAACTTACAGATTTAAAATTAAAACACAAGCCACTAAGTTTATTTTGTAAATCATTACGTGTAAGAGCATTGACAGCAATTAATCTGAATGTTACGTGCACCTGGAAGAAGTAAAAAGTAAAGTGAGGACAAGTGAGGCAGAGCTTGTGCGCTATGATTTATCATCACATCTCTGTAAAAAAGATGTAGAAGTGATACCTACTTAACAGTAACACCGAAAGGGCATTATCTGAAAGCCCTCCTAGAAATCTCTGGAGTCGAAAGGGAGCTAACTGCTAGGAGTGATTTACTGGCAGGTTCTCAATAAAGCCAGCACTAAACCTAGCAGACCTTCTTGTATCTTCATCTAGAAACATGCTTGTTGTCTTTCAATCTCAGTTTTTAAGGGAAGCATGTGGCAATATTTTAGTGTCACGTATGAAAACCTATTTTATTTGTAGAGAAGTTAGATATAGGGATTCCATATATTCCTATATGGAACTCAGGGCTTGGGAGCTTCATCTGAGCTGCCTGTATTTACCGAGTACAACCCAAGTAACTGAGTGGGAATTCTGACATATTTCTTTACTCCAAGGACACAGTGATATTTATAAAGGTCAAAAAAAAAAAAATAAAAATAAAGGGAATGTGATTCTGCATTTGCTGTCAGAACCAGCAGAGGACACAATATCTACCAAGTGAAATAACAAACTCCTTCTCCCTTCCCTCAATGTATTGAGAAATATTTCTTTACAAAACACACTCGTGTATAAACGGGTTTTACAACAAGTAAAACGGTTTCCTTTGTTTGCTCTGGACTCTGTTTATTTCCATAAAACTTCTGTACTGTACTAAATACAACTGTGTTTCCTTCCTAGAGAAGGAAAAGCGACACTTGCCTTCATCCATAGCAAGGATAAATATGTTTTGGAGACAGAAGAAACTACTGGTCACACCTTCAGTATCTGCTCTGATTTTTAAGTCGTTGTTTTATGCTCATTGATAAAATTGGATTTATCCATTTATTCTAATTACAATGTTAAACATTAACTTTATGTTTAAGTGCTGATCCTTTTATGTAAGGATGCAAAAGACAGCAGAGCTTGAAAAGTAACCTCGTGTACAAAAGATGAACGTGCAATCACCAAAAAGGATGGTTCTTTAAATGGACATTCCTAAACATGTCAGCGTATGAGACTCTCCAAACTGTGTCCAAAGAAATGGGGTATTTGAGAAGAAAAGGAACATTTCAAACAGGGCAGTGACAGAGTCACCATCCCTGGAGGCATTTAAAAGACGTGTAGACACGGTGCTGAGGGACATGGTTTAGTGGTGGACTTGGCAGTGCTGGGTTAAGGGTTGGACTTGATGATCTTAAAGGTCTTTTCCAACCTAAATGATTCCATGAATCTATGATTCAATGAATCGTGTATTTAGAATACATGAGAAAAAGGACATCTGGGCTGTACTGGGTCTAAGGCCTGTCATGGTCCAAGCTTTGCTATAGGTCAAGGTATCGTACGAGTCCCATAGTCAAAGGCTGTCCAACCCCACACCCATTCAGTGCTTGTCTGCTCTGCTTCTTCTGAAGTTCCCCCACGCGAACACGACCCACTTCGATGGATACACTGAATTAAAAGGTTACCAGCAAGAAGAGAGCTGCTTCAGAGGAACGTTCTGCATTACCTCAAAGGGGTTATGAGACGTAGAGGTCCCTTTCCTAAATTGGTGACAAAACTGAAAGTCCAGTGGGCATTTTAACATTGTGCTTGTGACCCCCCTAAGACTAGAGACTCCAAGAAATAATCATGGCATTACAGAGTCTGAGCCAGCAGTGAGCCCTGGTGGCCAAGAAGGCCAATGGCATCCTGGGGGGCATCGAGTGTGACCAGCAGGTCGAGAGAGGTCATCCTCCCCCTCTGCTCTGCCCTGGGAAGGACCCATCTGGAGTCCTGTGTCCATTTCTGGACTCCCCAGTTCAAGAAGGACAGGGATCTGCTGGAGAGGCTACAGCAGAGGACCACCAAGATGATGAGGGGCATAGAGCACCTCTCTGATGAGGAAAGGCTGAGGGAGAAGACTGAGGAGGGATCTGAGAAACACCTATCAATCCTTCAAGGGTGGGTGTCAGGAAGATGGGCCAGGTTTTTTTCAGTGGCACCCAGTAACAGGACAAGAAGAAATGGGCACAAACTTGAACAG
Organism: Nycticryphes semicollaris; assembly: GCA_013400055.1. Taxonomy (NCBI): domain Eukaryota; kingdom Metazoa; phylum Chordata; class Aves; order Charadriiformes; family Rostratulidae; genus Nycticryphes; species Nycticryphes semicollaris. The sequence goes on from VXBJ01000813.1 coordinate 84,391, forward strand.
AAGAAGTTCCATCTAAACATGAGGAGAAGTGTGGAAATGCCCTGGAAAAGACTGTCCAGAGAGGTGGTGGAGTCTCCTTCTCTGGAGACATTCCAAACCCACCTGGACACGTTCCTGTGCAACCTGCTCTAGGAGGACCTGCTTTGGCAGGGGGTTGGAAGAGATGATCTCCAGAGGTCCCTTCCAACCCCATAGCATTCTGTGATTCTGTGACATGGAGGCTGAAGTCCAGTTTGAGTGGGAACTGTAACCAAACTATATATAGTTTGGACATAGGCTTTGGATCCCAGCAGGGTGAGGTGCCCAACACAAACATCAAAGGAAGACAGAGAGGTGTTGAGACAGCGTTTTGTTGGGTGTTTCCAACTGTCTTGTTCTGTGCAGCACTTAGTTCAGCTAAAACCTTCCTTTGACTTGCAAGATTTGTTTAGACAGAAAGACATAGAACGAACCCATCCCTTAAGACCAAACAGCAAGACTTGTCAACATAATACACCTATTATCGACTATATTGACAAGGACATAGAGTGTACCATCAGTAAGTTTGCAGATGACACCAAGTTAGGTGGGAGTGTTCACCTGCAGGAGGGCAGGGAAGCTTTACAGAGGGACGTGGATAGATGGGATGGATGGGCCAATGTCAACGGGATGAGCTTCATCAAGGCCAAGTGCCAGGTCCTGCACTTGGGCCACAACAACCCCAGGCATCACTACAGGCTTGGGGAAGTGTGGCTGGAGCTGCCTGGCAGAAAAGGCCCTGGGGGTTCTGGTTGACAAGGGGCTGAACATGAGCCAGCAGTGTGCCCAGGTGGGCAAGAAGGCCAACAGCATCCTGGATTCTATAAGAAATGGTGTGACCAGGAGAAGTAGGGAGGTATTTGTCCCCCTGTCCTCAGCACTGGTGAGGTCACACCTTGAGGATTGTGTCCAGTTCTGGGCACCTCAACACCAGAGGAGAAATAGTATGTTTTCATGCGTTTTGTGTTCCTCAAACTGAAGAAAAGCTATCCCCAAGAATACAAATAACCACTAAGTACATTCAAGCCAATCCAGGTAATGAATTATGAAGAAAGATAAATCAGATGTTCTGTAAATTTCTTAAAATAAATAAAAAAAAAACATATGGAAAAACTCTGACTACACAACAAGATACCTGCGAGTCAATTGGAAGATGTAAATGACTGAGGTAACAAGATAATCCGGATTATCATGGTAATTAAGTAGTTTGGAGATTAGCATGTTTACATCTTGGGTATTACATCAGGAAAGGAAATTGCAATGTATAGAAAATGGAATTCCCCAATAACGAAGTTCACAAGGAATTCAAAATATGTTTCTAAAAGAATATATATCCAGAAGTCGGTATATTTGCCATGTAAAAAAAATGGTTGCTTTTACTTGCTTTCATGAGCAAACAGCATTTCTAATATTAAAGATACACTAAGAGGCCTCCTCTTCTACAAAGGTTATCAATAGGATGTAAATTTTTAACATACAATGCGTTTTGTGTTTGAAATATGACAGATAGGAATGGGGAAGGAAATCTATAGGGCTTGCCTGCATTTGAAAGATAAAAGATTTAACGCTGGCTGGGAATTTTAAAATACTAAGAGCTGTTTCTGAGAAATTCTGTAAATGAACACTCTTATTTTGGAGCAAGAGTTCTTTGTTCCAGTTCAGCTTGACCCACTTTCCAAGTGTAGTTAATTAGGAAGAGTTTTATGTGTAAGAAAGTCTTTTGTGCGTTCTCTTGATTAAAGCAATAAAGTTCAGTATCTAGGCTTTCTGATTCAAAACACCTTAAATATGTAAAAAACAATAAACAAGCTATGTCAGGAGCTCATGGATCAAGATCAAAGGCAGAAGAACAGACAGGGTCCTCTTCAGACAGCAGCCATTGGAGAAAGAGCTGACCCTTCGATCCCTCAGCTTTATCCTGACCATGGGGCCAGTGGGATGGAATAACTGTCCCCTGTCCTGTCCCCTCCTCCCTCTACGTTTTCCTGTTTCCAACCCTGCAATGGGGCAAACAATAAAATTAGCTGACCCTTGTCATTGATAGAATGACAGAGTGCTATGGGGTTGGGAGGGACTCCGGAGATCATCTAATCTGATCCCCCGCCAGAGCAGGGTCACCCAGAGAAGGCTGCACAGGAACGTGTCCAGGTGGGTTTTGAATGTCTCCAGAGACAGAGATTCCACCACACATCTTGGCCCCATCCTCCTGACACCCACCCTTGAAGTATTTCTAGGTGTTGATCAGATCCCCCCCTCAGCCTTCTCTTCTCCAGACTAAACAGACCCAAGTCCCTCAGCCTTTCCTCAGCAGAGAGATGCCCCAGGCCTCTAATTGTCTTAGTAGCCCTCTGCTGTAGCCTCTCCAGCAGTTCCCTGTCCTTCTTGAACTGGGGAGCCCAGAACTGGACACTGGACTCCAGATGGGGCCTCCCCAGGGCAGAGCAGAGGGGAAGGATGACCTCCCTTCACCTGCTGGTCACACTCTTCTTGATGCACCTCAAGATGTCACATGGGCCCATTGCTGACTTCTGGTCATCCTGTTGTCCACCAGGACTCCCAGTTCTTTTTCCTCAGAGCTGATGTCCAGCAGGTCAGCCCCCAAACTCTAGTTTTACAGCACTAAGAATGAAACAATCCTGGTCTTAAAGAGCAGCTGAAAAACACCAGATGAGGCAACAGGTATAACAAGGTATATCCTGCCTATTAACCAGGTATAGTTTTTAGGCTGATGAGAAAACAGTATATGATTAAGAAAATGAAGTATAATGCATTATTCACATGTATTTCTGTCTAAGTCTTTGAAAGTTGGACCTTTCCATCAAAGCAATTCAACTAGAAGTGATTGGATCAGAAGTTTTCCTTCTATTTTTTATGCTCATTATATCTTAAAAGGTTTTGCAGAATCTCGGGATGGACATGGAACCTTCATAAAATCTTCATCTTTTCGAGATTTCTTAGTCCTTAAGGATGTATCTTTGTAACAAACAGAAGTTTTCATCTTTTTGAGACTTCTTAGTCCATAAGGATGTACATTCGCAACAAACAGAAGTTTTCATCTTTTTGAGATTCCTTATTACTATGGCATGAAGACATGGATTTCCTTTAAAAGTGCCCACACGACAGAAGATTCCAGTGAAGATGTTTTAATTCAGCCAGTTGGGATGGCAACAGTCTTGGAAGATTTCCCGGATGCTTCACGTGTTGTTGTTTTGTTTGGTTTTTTCCTGAGAATATGATCATTCCTTGGTCATGAATATTTCAATTACTAAGGCATTGCAGTAGGAAACGTTAGATCCATGGAATAATTTGCTGGTTGGAATGATTTTTAGTCACTTTTTAAAATATTTCTGCTCATTACCAGAAATCTGCAAAACGTTGCCAAGGCATATGAAAATTTATCATAGTCTTTAAGTCAGCATTTTGTTGTTGAGGCTCCTTGTAAAAGATTTTTCATATTTCTTTCCTGTTATTAGAGAATCCGTACAAGAACAACCACTCTCTTTCCCTCACGTAGATCAAAGTAAAGATTTTGATTTATTAAGATTTGCTGAGTCAGTCCATATTCTTGTTGAGATGGAGTTATTGCGCACTGACATGACACCAAATAGAATTTTGCTCTACTGCTAGATTCCTATTTCTAAAGAAAAAAGATGATGTGAACTCTTCACATGAACTTTTAGGATGAATTTCAGTGTCCCATGTTTTCCAGCACCACTACATTCAATTTTGACATGTCTACAGCAGAAAAAAAAAGTAATAAAGAATCCCAAAACCATAAAACCCAAGCTGTACCAGTACAAAAAAAAATATAAAAAAAAATTGACCTCCAAAGAACATGACCCATTCCCTGCTATAAACCTCTCTTTTGACACTCACCTCAAACATAACATATATAACGAATCAATCACATGAGGACAGGTGAAAAAAGCAATTAATAAAAAAAAACCTTTGTATTTTGCATTATTACCACTTGACCATCTTCCCATGTCAACTATTTCGTAAATATCTGCAGGAATGGTATTTTTAAAGATAACCCCAACACATCACGCAATACATTCCTAGATCTAAAGGGGTGACGACACTGAAGAAAAAATCCTCAATGCTCTCTAATTATTCCACTTACAGTGTTTTCATTTGTGTTCTTCACAGAATCACAGAATGCTATGGGGTTGGAAGGGACCTCTGGAGATCATCCAGTCCAACCCCCTGCCACAGCAGGGTCACCCAGAGCAGGTCCCACAGGAAGGTGGGTTTGAATGTCTCCAGAGAAGGAGACTCCCCCACCTCTCTGGGCAGCTTCTGCCAGGGCTCTGTCACCCTCAAAGGAACGAAGTTCCTCCTCACGTTGAGATGGAATTTCCCATGTTCCGGTTTGTGCCCATCCCCTCTTGTCTTGTCCCTGGGCACCACTGAAAACAGACTGGTCCCATCCTCCTGACACCCACCCTTGAAGTATTTCTAGGTGTTGAACAGATTCCCCCTCAGCCTTCTCTTCTCCAGACTAAACAGACCCAAGTCCCTCAGCCTTTCCTCAGCAGAGAGATGCTCCAGGCCCTGATCACTTTTGTGGTCCTCTGCTGTACCCTCTTCAGCAGATCTGTATTCTGTGTTCCATACAGTTAATCATCACAGCTGTTGTACCACTGAAATTCTCTCTGTATATTAATATAGTCTAAGTGAGGTCACATCTCTGCTAAACCAGAGCCATTTCACTCAGCTTCAATCATCTATAATTATTGCGTCTAATCCAACTCAATCACACAGGCTGTCTTTGTCGTCAACAGAAAGATGAGCGGTTCTGGAGAGTGATACATCTCACTCTTAACACATTCCTTTTAGGATGAAAAATGGAGCTGGATTTTGGGGATGGACATTTAAACATAAAGCTGTCAGCAAGAAGGACCACACTGTGTTCCTGAAGAGCTAGGACAGAAGGACAGAGGCTTCGGTCAGAGTCCATGGTTATTATAACAAGAATCACCTAACACACACTGCAGAAAAAATGGCTTTTCAGGCATCTAACTTTGAGACAAAATCAAGGTAAGAGTAAAATGAAAGTGTACTCACCAAAAATAATAGAGGACTCACAGAAGTAGTAACCGTTCGGTTGCTTTTTTTTCAACATGGAGCAAAGATCAAGGCGGTGCAGGATTTCATCTCCAAAATAATGGCTTTTAAAATCTTCATACAGGCTTGAGTCAATTTTTTTCACCTTTAAATAGCAACATAAAATTCAATTAGGCTTTCTGTTAGGAGGATGAATTTTCATATTTAATTCCTAGGCTTTTCAATTTAACCAGAGGTATATTTAGGATGTAAAATTACTCCAAGATGCAAAATGACTGAAACATTAATAGGCCAAATCTTCTGCTTTATTTAAGCATCGTCTGCTGGAGAACTTAAATAAGGAAATAAAAGTGTCATTACGCCTCCTTTCTACCCCTCTCTCTGCAGTCCCATCTGAACCCAAGGGATGTACACAACGCTACAAATGCTTTAACTTCCAATGGTTTGCCACAGTCTTCATGGAAGCTGTAACTGGAAATTATTCTCGCTGTCACTGCTGGCCGTGCTGCTGGAAGAGGGCATCTCAAAAGTTTGTCAAGGGCAGTTTTCCAGGCCCTCAAAATCCCCAAACAGGAAAATGTGGTTGTACTTAACAAGCACTAGGCTTTTGATCTCAGCAAATCTAAAAACTTGCATTGGTTTACAAAATCACAATGATTACGTAGTTTAGCATATACAAAGGGGAGCTTAATAAATATTCTAAGAGACTGTTTTTAGAAAACCTCATTTCGGTACTTATTTTAAGAGTATAGAGTTCCTCATTCCATTGTATTTTCAATAAACAGATGATCTCTGTAGAAACTCAATATTTTCTCCTTCAATCCACCCCAAAGAAAATGCTGTCTGCTTTTTTAAAAAATCATGACTATATGCTAAGGGGTGTTAGGAGCGACCACTGCCAGCTCCAGCAGCTGTAGCCCCCCTGCCTACTGCCCTGCTGCCCCCCTGGGCACCCAGGGTTTCTGATGGATATTGCTGCTTTTCAGGAATTCAAATTTCACCCTCTGGGGACACACGCACATGGCCAGAGGACATAGACAAGACCACCTACAGAGTCTGCCACTTCCACAGCCTTCAACATCACCCACATACAGAGCTCATAGGAGACAAAAGTGGAGACAGCCCTTGCTGGAGAGAGAAGGTCACTAGTGACATGACTGTCTCCAGGTTCACAAGCACATGCACGTTACAAAAAAACATAGACTGATTTGGGTTGGAAGGGACCTTCAAGATTATCCAGTTCCAACCCCCTGCCCTGGGCAGGGACACCTCCCACCAGACCAGGTTGCTCCAAGCCCCATCCAGCCTGGCCTTGAACTCCTCCAGGGATGGGGCAGCCACAGCTTCTCTGGGCAGCCTCTTCCAGTGTCTCACCACCCTTACTCGCAGCAAAGAATTTCTTCCTAATAACTCATCTAAATCTCCTCTCCTTCAGTTTAAAACCTTCCCCCTCCTCCTATGGCTCCACTCCCTGATCAAGAGTACCTCGCCATCTCTCCTGGAGCTCCTTTGGCAACTGGAAGGGGCTCTAAGGTCTCCCTGAAACCTTCTCTTTTCCAGGCTGAACAACCCCAGCTCTCTCAGCCTTTCAGTCTCCTAAAATCTAATTTAGTGAAGGTCAAGAACGTCTTTCAGTTTCCTTAATCTCTGAAATTACGACATCTAGTGGTGGATGCTTTTCATTTCGGGAACACGACCTCCTTGGAAGTCTGTGTGTATTCTATCCTCACTGTCATCATTTGAAATTTCATATTCTATGGCTAGATGAGTCCTTATGTACTATGGTTATTTTGAAATTAAGTCATCATTCTTTGCTCTTTGGCTGGCAGTTCTTTGCAATACATTTAGACATCAATCAGTAATAAAAAAAAAAAAA
>VXBJ01000813.1:91886-102517 GCA_013400055.1 Nycticryphes semicollaris
AATAAAAAAAAAAAAAAAAAAAGACCTCTAAAACCTTTTCAGCCAGGAGAACACCTGTCAAAATGTGAAGTCTTGAGCAGCACAGAACAAAATGAGAAAAAAAGTCAAAATCGCTACTTCACAGTCCTATCAAAAAAATAGCATTTGCAAGAGATTGGGATGTTGCTTGTCAAAAACAGATTGGTAAGGTGTGAATCAAATGCTGAATGCTCAGGAATTGAGTTATCCTTGTGAAGCAACACTCAAAAATATTTGGAATAGCAGCTACGGGAAAACCGTATGATATTTTTGATAACTTGAAGCAATTTCTGGAGCGCTGTTTGCAGTGGTTGCAACTACACATGAAAGGATGAAACAACACTGGTGCACAGGAAGGTCATGGTTCATTTCTTAATTGAAAGGATCTGGCCAGTGGAGATGAAAGAGTTGTTCCCACATGGCAAAGTTACAAATGTTGATTATAGAGATATTCTATAACCAGGGGAGGGTGGAAAGCAGAGCACCTGAGAGGCTGTTTTGAAGCATTTGGTGCTGGAAGGGGAGGAAGAAGACATGTGCCTTTTGGGAAAGCACTGTAAGGAATGGATGCCTGTCAGGGGACATGGCAGTGTAACATAGGCCTGGAGAGGCCTGTGGAGCTCCCGCAAGCTCAGCAGGGCACCAAGGAGACAGCATGTGGTAGCACTGCCATGGTTGTTAACTCGCTGTCTGCCATCCCCAGCCTGCAGTTAAACCCTCCAGCTGCATGGAGTCCCATGGCTCCTGCCAACAAGCAGTCAGGTGAGGAAGGCTCAAGGATAGGCCTTAACATGGCGGCCAAGCAAGGTACCCAACACCCTCCCACAAGCTGCTTCAGTTGCCATGTACCAGACCCCACAGACAAAATGCCCGTCTCCCAGCTCTCCGAAGGTGAGGGCTGCATATGAAGATTCATTTACAGTTCCTTCAAGAAGCTTGTTAAGTGAACTGCAGAAGCCACAGTGAAAGCAGTGAGCAGTGGGGAAGCTGGGCAACAGGAAGGGATGGCCGTGGGCGCCCCTGGAGCACTGGCAGTGCAGAGGCAGGTCATGGAGATGCTACGTGGTGCCTGATGCTCGGCATCCCTTGCCAGATAGAGGGTTGGGCCGCTCACGGGGCTTCTTCCATCCTCCCCCTCAGCATGGGGCTCTGAGAAGGCTGGGGACAGGGCAAGGACTGGAGGAAAGAGCTTAACCCCCAAGGAGAGGGGTGCCCCATTCAACCAGGAGGCCACGAGGGAGGTTAAGGGTCCGTTTCCTGCCAGGAGAGGGCTGTGGTGGGCCCTCGGTAGTGGGGGGCATGAGTGGTGCTTAACGGCAGGGTGGCAGGGGCAAGATGGTAGCTGTGGCCTGGCTGCGGAGACAGGGCCCAGCGCCATTAGAGCGGCGCCATCCTGACAGGAACTAGTGGGTGGCAGGGAGACCTGAGCACAGGGAGCGCCAAGCAGTAGCCAGGAGAAAGGGGGGAAGAGGATCAAGACACAACTTTTGGGCTGGAAGGAGACACAGCAGCCAAGACAAGCTGTCCGTCTGCAGTGAGGAGGGTGAGTAGAGAGGGGAAGAAGCGGGAGCAGGTTGGAAGCGGGATGCTGACAGGGACAGTGGATGCTGTAGGGGAAACCACTTGGTTGATCCCTGCAGCAGTACTTTATGTACTTGTTTAGAAACTAATACTGTGTGATGGTGCTGCATAAATACCGGAGTAGGACTGTGAAATGACAACTGGCTTCTGTGGCTGCCATATTGTGAGGACCTGTGGTCAGTGCATGAGGGTGTCCTGTATCTCTGAGGAAATCTGCCTCCGTGATTTCGTACATGTATATATGTGTGCATGTACATTACTGAATTTATGGGCATTTGGGCATACACATGTACTTACTAAAACAAAGAACACAAAGAAAAGCTGTAAAACTCTTCTAATATTGTTGGTCATTAGCTCAGTTACACCTTGCTTGGAAGCAAGATGGCAGCTGTAGTTACTGACTGCATCTTTTCACTTGAACAGGTAACATGTATCTTCAACCTTCAACTCCTGGTAGCACCTTAGTTTCTCCAGGGTTAGAACAGCGAGTGTTAACTTGCTGTTGTCAGTTACAGTTATATCTCAGAACTTTTTGGAGGAGCTGTGAACAAAAATATCTTTCTCCAACAAAATGAGTACCACATCAGACACGAGTTCCGCCTTGGCACTGCCACTCAGGCCTGAACAAGAGGACCAAGAGTGCTCTGAGACACACATGTCTGTTCTGTGGTATGCAGGACAGCTTGCAATTACTTATTACGATACAGAAGACTGCTCAGTCTACTTCATGCCTGACATACCTGACAACGAAGACCTCAAGCTACTGCAAAAAGTGATTGAGGAAGTTAATCCTCAATGCATAGTGACCAGTGCAAAACAGGACCAGAATATTGCCAAATTCTTGACCAACCTTACAGCTGCTGATGGTGGAAAAGAAATAGGAAAACCAGAAATTGTCCTGTTTCCTAATGTAGATTTTGGCCTAGAAGTCAGCAAGCAACGGATCCTATCTAGGCAATTTCCATTTATCCCATCTCATATGACTGCGACAGAGAAAATTCTGTACTTGTCCTCAATCATCCCTTTTGAGAGCCCACTCGTGATACGAGCCCTAGGGGGACTCCTGAAGTTTCTAGACAGGAGAAGGATTGGAGTCGAGCTAGAAGAAAGCACCATCGCAGTTCCTATTCTGGCCTTTAAAAAGTTTGTGCTGTCAGATACTGTGCACATGGACCAGGACACCTATTGTGTCCTGCAGATATTTAAAAGTGATATCCATCCTTCCGTGTACAAGCTGTCGAGTGGATTAAAAGAAGGATTCAGTTTATATGGAATTTTAAACCGTTGCAGGTGCAAATGGGGAGAAAAACTGCTGAGGCTGTGGCTCACACGACCTACTCGGAACGTGACAGAGCTGAACAAACGGCTAGATGTTATCCACTTCTTCCTGCTGGCTCAGAACCATGAAACAGTCCTCACTCTTCAAAGCTGCCTCAAGAACATTAAAAACGTGCCTCTTATTCTAAAAAGAATGACTCTTTCCCACACCAAAGTTGGCGACTGGCAAGCACTCTATAAGACAGTGTACAGCGCAGTGTGCCTCAGAGACACGTGCCGTTCTCTGCCCAACACTATTGAACTCTTTCAGACGATTTCCCGGGTCTTCACTGATGATCTGCAGTACATTGCCAGTCTAATCAGCAAAGTGGTGGACTTTGAAGGCAGCATCTCAGAGAACCGCTTCACAGTCAGACCCAACGTAGACCCCACCATCGATGAGAAGAAACGAAAGCTGATGGGGCTGTCCGACTTCCTAACAGAAGTGGCACGAAAAGAACTGGAGACCTTGGGGAATCATATTCCCTCCTGTTGTGTGATCTACATTCCTTTGATTGGGTTTCTTCTCTCCATTCCACGGCTACCAAGCATGGTGGATAAGAACGACTTTGAAATCGAAGGCTTGGACTTCATGTTCTTGTCCGAGGACAAACTGCACTACCGAAGTGCTCGGACTAAGGAGCTGGACAGCCTGCTGGGTGACTTGCACTGCGAGATCATAGACCAGGAAATGCTTATCATGCACCAGCTGCAGACAAAAGTCTTGGAGAAGTCTGAAGTGCTGAACAGTGTCATTGAATACACTGCACACCTAGATGTCCTACTGGCTTTGGCAGTGATGGCCCGGGAGAACGCCTACTGCCGGCCACGCTTTACTCACCGCCACGGTTTCCACATCAAGGATGGAAGACATCCGCTCATGGAACTGTGTGCAAAGACTTTTGTGGCCAACCCTGTGAACAGTGGCGAGGCCACCAGGCGAATAAAGATCATCACAGGGCCCAACTCATCTGGAAAGAGCGTCTACTTAAAGCAAGTAGGTCTTATAGTATTCATGGCTCTAATTGGCAGTTACGTCCCTGCCACAGAGGCAGAGATTGGAGTAATTGATGGGATTTACACAAGAATCCACAGCAGAGAATCAGTTTCTGTAGGGCTCTCCACTTTCATGATTGACCTTAACCAGGTTGCCAAGGCAGTAAACAATGCCACAGAGAGGTCCTTGGTACTTATTGATGAGTTTGGCAAAGGGACCAACACACTGGACGGCCTGGCCCTTCTGGCTGCTGTCCTGAGGTACTGGATCAATCAAGGCACCCAGTGTCCACAGGTCTTTGTCTCCACTAATTTTCACAGTTTAATGCAGCTCGAACTCCTGCCTGACACACCGCTTCTGGAGTACCTGACCATGGAGACCCACCAGGATGGAGAGGAGCTGATATTTTTCTATCAGATCAAACAGGGCATGTCCACTGTTAGTCACGCTGCCAACATCGCCGCATTAGCAGGAATGCCAGCCAAAATCATCGAACGAGGGGTGGAAGTCTCGGAACTGATTCGCAACGGAAAAGCTATCAAACGCATCGATCATCCTGCAAAAGGAGATCGGATGGAAAAATGCAAGTCTGTCGTGGAGAAGTTTCTTCACCTGGACCTGGATGACCCCCATGTGGACTTGGAAGAGTTCATGCGTAAAGAGGTGCTGCCTTCTGCAGCCTCAGTCCTGTAACAGGGGTGAGTGTAGAAGCACAGATTCTATCCTATCTACTGTGTTCAACAGGAGAGTTTGGTCATTGAAAGAATGATCTCTATGGCCAACACCTCACACTACATTCAGCTTGTAACCAACTGTCTATCGTCTATGTCCTTTCTTCTTCTTGTTTAAAGCAAGTACCGTAGGTGCATCTCTCTGCAATATGACATGAAAGCAGAAAGCAGGAATCCAAGGACCTCTTCCAGCTGTTGGGTCACCCAGTTTGTTCATTTTCTGCCCCTGTTTAATCTTCTAATTACAAAAACACCGTAGAAAAATCGTAAAACCATCCGGTTGGTCTCATGCAACTGGGAAAGCAGAGTGTTTGTTGGCTGCTATTGCGCCACAGCGTGCCTGAGACTCCTGTTCCAGCAAGTAACTGCTGTCACGATGCAAACCACTGACGTAGGGGCTGATAAATGGAAATACAGAGGGATTTAATGAGCTCTGCGTCTTTTCTTATACCAGCACATCCGTCCCAAAACGCCAGCGATCACTGAGAGTCACTCTCTTCTCATAAGGTCCTATATGGAACAACTACACGTTTATGCCATGTGGGTATAAAGAAGAGCAAAATAACAAATCCAGGAAACTGAAAAGTATACTAGAAATAGTTTAGTACAGACAGAAAGGCAGAAATTCACATCTTATAGTCTATTTTCGAGTACTGAGTAAAACTTAAAGGAATAATACCAGGAGGTGAGGATTCCCTTTCCCTTCTCCTGTCACTCCGAGGATCTTTACTGAACAGGGCAGTTGATGCATGCAGATGTAACCAAAATTCATTACCAGTTAATGAAGCAGGAGACATGACACGACACGAAGTAATAAACGTTCCTGCAGTAAGTGCCTGAGATTCCTTATCTGCCTGCGAGAGAAGGGACATCGGGTAGCTTACCGTCTGCCTCCCCAAATCTGCTACAGCTGCTTGCAGTATGGCTAATAAAAGCCATCAGCACACTTACTACACCTCTCTTCCGCTATATTTCATTTCAAGGAGCCAAAAGTATGAACATCACCTACACGGAGAGAAAAACTACAGGAGGAAAAAAAGGAATGACCTTCACGATGGTGACGGGTAGGTCTAGCTGAAGAGAGCAAAGGGGTGACATGAGTGCACGTCAAAAAGATGTGAGTTTGGAGACACCGCCTTGGGTCCAACTCAGTGTAGAATATCCTCCTTTATGATAGAGGAATTATTATTATTAGAAAATAAGTACCTTACGTAATCTCTACACAAAACTAGGATAGTGACACACGAGTTTAACCTAATTTACATGCAAAAAATACGAGAATAGATTACGGCATCAAGCAGTTACTGCTATTTCCAGTGCAATCGTAATACTGCTGCCTGCAAACTGGTAGTAAGTGTCTTGAGGATGTTACCATTGAACTTGAATGGTAACAGTGAATCAGGCCTTGTGCAACACTTACAAGTGGTGGAAGTACAAACAGAGTTTTGTCACTAACACATTGTCTAATTAGACACACAGCACCCTAAATGTACAGTTTACCGAAGAATGTCATATATTAAATATTTGTAAGTTATATTTTGGGCATTTTTTCCTTGTCAACCAGTGTCTAGGCTAAGGATAGCAGATGCCAGCAGAGCAATTTAGCTGCCAGTCACCCTCTGTGCATTTGCAGCTCTGGAATCACCAAACCTCATACAGCATTTATCCAGCGCGGATCCCAACGTGCCCTGAAATCAACAGCAGCCTGGGTAAATGAAAACCAAAGGGGTTGTGACTGACCTCTGGCAATTCAGTGAGGGTGAGGGAAGCAGGAATAGAAACGTTATCTTCAAGTGCACAGCTCCAGTTGCTTCTCTCACTGGGGTTTCTTCAGTGCTTTGTAGAGAAGGTAAAGGTAACCCAAGATCCTTATCATCCAAACCATTGTGGCAATAGCCAAACATGTGGGAGCAAATCACACCCCTTTATCTCCTTCCACGGGGGTGCCTAAAGGCATCTCTATCTCCTGATTTTGGGGGTCTGATCCCAGAACTGGCCAACTAAGCCTGAAGAGTAAGTTGTTCCCACCTCTGAGTAAGCAAATAAGTCCTTTAACCTGAGAAGCTGCAGGAGGCAGAGTAACCCCAACAGCTTTTTTCTAACCCACTTTATCACACGTTTTAATCCTTTATTAATGCCTTTTGCTGGATTTTTTGCGTTTACCGTTTTTAGCTTTAATGCTGTGCCATCCAAGTGGAAAGCTGATTTCTTGCTATTAAGGCAGAATTCTCTAACTCTTTGCCTTGGAAGTATCAGCAACGGGTTGGCAAAACATCTTTTCAGAAGACATGCATTTCAAAACTGCCTGCAGCTATGTTAAGTTTGGAAAACAGGTTGGGGTTTTTTTTCCCCAAATGATAACTTGTGTGGGATTTAGATGTCATAAGGGGAGTGGCTTAGCACAGTATAGCTTAAAATTAAGAAACTTACATTAAAAAACATGAATATAGTTATAAAAGCTTTAGGTGTGAACTACACTCGACTGCTTTAGTTCTATTTGCTCTTTTACATGCTTCCTCATGTAATCTTCATCCACTGCCCCTTTTTGGTTTTTCATACCGTTGTATGATCTGAAAACCCAACCAGACTCTGTATTAAAATGCACTCCAAAACAGCTACTCCCTTTATGTTTCACGTTTTTGTTTGTTGCTTTCGGAAAACGCATGAAACTATCGCACCAAATGCGAGTGAAGACCGATGCTTACGCCTGGCAGTGGGTTGACAGAGAAAAACTTACAGGTGTTTAATAGCTGATATCTTTCTAGAGAGGGTATCCTCAGAATACAGCATGCATTATCCAGTGTCTTGGAGGAAGATGATTCGTGGTGACACTGACCTGGTTGTGTCAGCAGCACTGAGTATCAGAGCACAGGAAGGCTGTGTCCTGGCTAAGGGCTCACGCCAGCTACACACGTGGAAACAAAACCAACCTCAAACCAGGGTGGGAAAACCCCCCCACCCTGACTGTCTCGGGTGTTGTAACCACAGAGATAAATTACTGAACAGCTGATATTCTAGGGCAGATGTGGATTTTTAAAATGTTTTAAAAACCAAGGGTTAATACAAGCCAAAGCTTATGTGAGCTTAAAAATTTAATAGCTGTAATATACCACTGCATCTAATATACCACTATATTTAATAGCTAAAACATCCCAGTATATATATATATATTGCTATATTTAATAGCTATAACATCCCACTATATATACCACAATATTTAATAGCTATAACGTACCAGTATATATATATATTGCTATATTTAATAGCTATAACATCCCAGGATATATACCACTATACTTAGTAGCTATAACATCCCATATTATATATATCACTATATTTAATAGCTAAAACATAGCACTATATATAATGTACCACTATATTTAATAGCTATAACATCCCACTATATATATATCTCACTATATTTAATAGCTATAACACACCAGTATATATACCACTATACTTAATAGCTATAACATACCAGGATATATATATATCTCACTATATTTAATAGCTAAAACATACCAGTATATATATATCACTATACTTAATAGCTATAACATACCAGTATATATACCCCTATATTTAATAGCTATAACATACCAGGATATATAATATACCCCTATATTTAATAGCTAAAACATACCAGGATATATAATATACCCCTATATTTAATAGCTATAACATACCACTATATATAATATACCCCTATAGTTAACAGTTATAATATTCCACCTGCAGACAAGTCCTTACTTCTGTTTCAGAGCAAGTACAGGTGCCCTGGAATTTTCCTGATGTATCTCAAACCTCGCTGCCTTCTCCCAGCTGATTTCACACCACTACTGAATTCAAATGTGCACCTCCAGCACTTTTTTAGAGTTATTTCTAATGACATTTTAAAGTCTCTTTCTTTAATCCTTACTATTAAGGAAAAAAACACTTAAAATATTTATATGATGTACTTTTATTCGTACCTTAAAGTAGTTTTTTTCCCTAAAATTTGTTTTCCTGGTCAATGTTCAAGTATCACTTAAAACATTCTATCCTGTGTCAGCAAAAAAACTATTTATGGAGACAGAGCTTCTGTTAAACACTAAAATATTGCTGTTAAATTAGTATGAAGTAGAAGCCTAGATATGCTAGTATTGCTTTTATATATTTACCATCCCAGTTCTAACCTACTTTCATGCCCTTTGTCAAAAAAAGCTAATAAATAGGCAGTAAATCAGTGCCTGCCAGAGAGAATAAGGACGATGTGTTTTATCACTGCCCTGGGATTCACCACAGCACGTTGGACAGAGGGAACCGGCGCTCTGCCTACTGTGCATTACCCAGATGGAAATGTCACTCTTTACCTGCTTGTTTCCTACACAAGAAATAACCCAAAACTCTCCCCCTGGAGCACCTGCCTGTAACCCACACCCGAGTAACAACTCCGTGATTCTCGAACGAGTACTTCCCTCCTCTGCTCTTGCAGAGTTTCACAAAAGCAAACGGTCCGTGACAGCGCCGCCCCCACAATGCCAAGAGCAGGCACTTCCAGCACAGTGGGGAACTACTGCTCCTGTCCTTGATGGATGAGTTAGTTCTAAAAAATAAAAAACCCTCAGTATTTCCAAGTCTTACCTCTTCAGCTGGTTCCCAAGCAGAAAGGACGATGCTACAGCAGAAGCAACTCCAAATTAAACTTCCTGCGCGATGAGAAACGTGAGCTCACCTGCTTAAGTAGCTGGGCTGACTTTGACAACTTCATGAAGGTCAGGTGTGGCTTAAAAGCTCTTTCTTCTCCTGCCAAGATGCCCTTTTCCTGAAATATCTTCTTCATGGTCTCTGAGGGGGGAGAAAAATGTAAAGGTACAAAGATTATTACACCATAGAAGGCTTAAAAATGTGCTTTTAACTGTAATACGAGTCACAGCCGCTCCATGTGGAAAAAACCGAGACGATGAGTAGTAAAAGGCAGAGAGATTCCTCCTCAACTTCCAAGGTACCTGCTATTTCATGGGAAAATACTCTTATATTTGCAGCTACATGGCTCACAAGTTTGGCTTTACTAACCTCATGGCAACGAGAAAGCTCTCCATGCTGCCTGCTTTTGCTCTCAAAATAGGAATTGACGTTCAAACTGTCCGGGAGTTACTCTGGCTGGAAGTTTTTGGAAACTCGAGGAAAAGTCTGAGCATTTAACAAGATTGTCCCTCTTCAAAAGCACTGTTCTGTGGGGAGTTCCATCACCTGGTTTGGGGGAACCTCCCGCTCACACCAAAGGAAATGTGAAATTGAAAGCAATAAATTCTGGCACTGGATTTACATGGTGGAATTACGGAACATCCCAATGGTGCTGGTTCTTGGATCTCCACCGTTGCCTTCTGAGCTGATTTCCTACTTCTAATGTACCATTTTATCTGTCTATGGCCCAGGCCAAAGCCACTTTACTCACCTGACCCAGTTCACTATTTCCCAGCTCACCTGCCCAATGCAATGTTTCATTTCTTGGAAATAAAATTCAGGATAACTTTTGAACTGTGCCCCTTATTTCTTTCAGCTGAAAATACTTTACATGAAAAAGTTCTGGCTTAATTTAAAAAAAAAAAGTTCAGATCAATTCATAGAACCTGTGAAGAAAAGAATACCAATAAGTAGAATGTTTTACGACTGAAAAACTTCCCTTAGCAGAAAACAACTTCCAGTTTCTCAGCAGCTGCAGGTCCACCCGACTCGTACGATCCTTGAACTAAAAATCAAAAGAGCTGGAAAAAATAAAATCAATCCTATCACATGCATTTAATCAAACCTTACCATAAGGATGTACTTGCAATTTGGGCGACACACTGGAGGGAAGGGATGTCACCCAGAGGGACCTGCACAGGCTTGAAAGGGGGCTCGTGCAAATCACATGAAGTTCAACCAAGCCAAGTGCAGGGTCCTGCACCTGGGACATGGCAATCCCAAGCACAAACACAGGTTGGGTGGAGAATGGCTGGAGAGCA
>VXBJ01000813.1:102637-141166 GCA_013400055.1 Nycticryphes semicollaris
CCCTGGCCCAGGTTTCATTTCAAGGGAGCTACTTTGAAATCAAAGTTACAAAGAGATTTGAAAATTTTATGCATTACTTTGGAAGAGAAAAGTTCTCCAAGAAGCTCAGAGTATTCACTTGGGACCTGAAAATCAAAATTCACTTCTCTGCTGCTTTGATTTCTAACCTTAGGCTCCACAGCCAAGGCAACCCAAGATGGGATTTTGAAAGAAGCCAAGGAAATCAAAGACCCAAACACCATTTTTTCAACAGGCCCAACTTGAAAATTCTCTTTCATCCCTCACCCCTCACTTATAAGATGCTGATGCATTTTTTCAAAAAAAGAATTAGCCCAACCTTTCGGTCTAACTCACAACAACCTGACTAAAACTTGCATTTACAGAATGCAAACAGAGGTCGTATTGCTCACAGAGGCTGAAAATACCATACCAGGATGGAAAGGGACTGGTTGAGGTGGAAAAGGACCTCTAAGGGCATTCTGGTCAAACTCTCTTGCTCAGGCTGGGTCACCAAGAGCCAGGAGCCCAGGGAGGGGGTTGAGTCCCCATCCCTGAGTGTGTTTCAGAGTGGTTGAAATGTGGTGTTGGGGGATGTGGTGTAGGGGAGACCTTTGTAGAGTGGGGCTGATGGTTGGACTCGATGGTCCCAAAGGTCTCTTCCAACCTGAAGGATTCTATGATTCTGTGACTACCTCTGGATGGGTCTGTCACAGCTCCAAGGAAGGGGACCCCACTGACGCCCTGGGCAGCATCCATGTACGTATGTATGTATGTATGTATGTACACAGGCCAAACTGTTATACCAATCTAGAGACAGAATCATAGAATCACCTGGGTTGGAAGGGACCTCTAAGATCATTGAGTCCAACCATCAACCCAACTCTGATATAACTCATCACTAACCCATGTCACTCAGCACTATGTCAACCCAGCTTTTAAATCCCTCCAGGGATGGTGCCTCAACCCCTTCTCTAGGCAGCCCATTCCAAGGATTAAGAACCCTTTCCGTGTCAAACCTGTTCCTAATTTACAATCTGAACCTCCCCTGGCACAACTTGAGGCCATTTCCTCTTGTCCCATGGCCTGTTCCTTGGGAGAAGAGACCGATCCCCCCTGGCTACACCCTCCTTTCAGGGAGTTGTAGAGAGCGAGAAGGTCTCCCCTCAGCCTCCTTTTCTCCAGGCTGAACACCCCCAGAACTATGCATATAAATATACACATCTATCTATCTGGACCTATAGACCTTAGAGCATCTTCCTGTCCCTAAATGGGGCCTACAGGAGAGCTGGGGAGGGACTCTTCATCAGAGAGAGGAGCAACAGGACGAGGGGGAATGGTTTTAAACTGAAAGAGGGGAGATGTAGATGAGATCTCAGGAAGAAATTCTTTGCTGTGAGGGTGGTGAGAGCCTGGCCCAGGTTGCCCAGAGAAGCTGTGGCTGCCCCATCCCTGGAGGGGTTCAAGGCCAGGCTGGATGGGGCTTGGAGCAACCTGGTCTGGTGGGAGGTGTCCCTGCCCAGGGCAGGGGGTTGGAACTGGATGATCTTGAAGGTCCCTTCCAACCCACAGCACCCTGTGATTCTATATATCTAAAGCTACGTATCTATACACAAGCCCAACTTACCTACTTGTATTGATTTGAAATTGTGTCTGTGGGAAACGTGTCTAAATTCACCCGGGACCCTTTAACGCTCGGCCCTTGCGCAGCCGCGCACACAAAGGCTGCAGAACCCCCGATTCACACACCAAAACAGAAGGCTACAAATAAACATTTGCTGCTACTTCAAACTGAGATATGGAAGTTTGATTTAAGCCTTTTCGTTACGGTGTGCATGGATTTCCGTGCATCCAAGGGCAGGCTTATTTCCTGGCGTTAGTAAGCTAAGAAAACCCTACACTTAATGTAAAACTGGAATTAATCTGTAACAAAACCATTTCCCAGTGCCTTTGTCTGGTTCTCTGAACTCCAGCATTTGGGGCACTCGTTGGCTTTGATGTTCCAGTATTATCCAAACTAGGTTTATGCTGCCCTGGGATATTCCACTGCAGCCTTGGGGACTGTAAGTCTTTTTTCTTGTAAATGTGTGTTTCAGTGGGATGGCAGAACCAAACAGCAACCACACGGCCCACGTGTCTTCATTTCTGCTCCTATTTATCCTTCTAAATTCACCTTTTTTCACACCTGGCATCTCTAATCAAGAAAAACCGTAATGAAAAAGAAAAAAGAGAAAGCATAACTCCAGCTTTACGTGGCTGTGTGTCCCCACACCTCCTGGTGGTGAAGTGACTTCTCCCACAGCTTTCTCACGGCACAGATTTATTAAACATCTCAGGCTCAAAGGACTGGCCACACGTGCTTTGGGAAGGGTGACATTTTTCCTGGGTAAGGTGACTTACCAACACAGTTAGCATAATGTTTCCTTCTTCAAAGGAAATAGTAAGGAAAGGTAAGGGAAACAGAAAAAAAACTGAGCAGATGGAGGGAAGAGAAGGGAAGGGAAAGAGAAGNGGAAAGGGAAAGAAGGGAAAGGGAAAGGGAAAGAAAGGGAAAGGGAAAGAAGGGAAAGGGAAAGGGAAAGAAGGGAAAGGGAAAGGCAAAGAAGGGAAAGGCAAAGGCAAAGGGAGAAGGAAGACGTTTTCCTGAGAGCACAGGAAGGTTAATAGATAATGTAATACAATATTAATATCCATGCAGGTCTTTGAAGAAGCAGCCACAAGAAGGGTTTTAAAACAAACCCTTTAAGACTGGCCTAGAAATACTTCAAGGGTGGGTGTCAGGAGGATGGGGCCAGTCTGTTTTCAGTGGTGCCCAGGGACAGGACAAGAGGGAATGGGCACAAACTTGAACATAAGAAATTCCATCTGAACATGAGGAGGAACTTCTTTGCTGTGAGGGTGGCAGAGCCCTGGCAGAGGCTGCCCAGAGAGGTGGGGGAGTCTCCTTCTCTGGAGACATTCAAACCCCACCTGGACACATTCCTGTGGGACCTGCTCTGGGTGACCCTGCTCTGGCAGGGGGTTGGGCTGGATGATCTCCAGAGGTCCCTTTCCAGTCCCAGAGCATTCTGGGATTCTGTGAAATGGGGAAGGAAGCAGGGTTGCTGTGGGCAAGGGAAAGTTCCGGGCTCATGAAGCAGCAGCAAAAGTGGATTTGAAGACTGAATAAACACACAAAGGTTAAATTTTATGATGGGGATTGCCTGAATGGAGAGAAATTCAGACACTGGTCACAAGAATTGTAGAGAGACAATGCCCCTGGGCCTCACCTGGAGTGCTGTGTTCAATTCTGGGCCCCTCACTACAAGAAGGATATTGAGGTGGTGGAACGTGTCCAGGGGAGAGCTACCAAGCTGGTGAGGGGTCTGGAGAACAAGTCCTGTGAGGAGAGGCTGAGGGAACTGGGCATGTTGAGTTTGGAGAAGAGAAGGCTGAGGGGAGACCTCCTTGCCCTCTGAAAGGAGGTTGTAGAGAGGTGGGTGCTGGCCTCTTCTCCCCAGGGAATAATGACAAGACCAGAGGAAATGGTCTGAAGTTGCAGCAGGGGAGGTTCAGATCAGATACTGGGAAGAATGACTTTACTGACAGAGTGGTCAGGCCCTGGAACAGCCTGCCCAGGGAGGTGGTGGAGTCACCATCCCTGGGGGTATTTCAGAAACAAGTAGATGTGGCACTGACAGAATTGTGTGATTCTTTGATTCAATGCCAGTTCATGCTTGAGTAAAGCTGTATTGTACCTGGAGAAGATGAGGAGCAGCAAAACTCAATTTCCATTTCTCCCTCTCTAGTACAGACTGTCAGGAAAACCACTTCATTAAGATTCGATGTCATTTTAGAAATCTGAAGTTAAAGAAAATTACTAGTTTGGTGTACAACCTGCTGTCGGGTGCAGTCCTAACTGTATTAAACTGTATTAAAATATCTAAGCCAACAAATCAACACTTCTTAAAAACAAAGGGCCAAAAGCAAATGAAACAGTTCTCTACAGTAACATTTCATTCGTGAAACACACGCTCCCTCTGATGGTGGAACGTGCATCGTTCATCCATAAACCCAAAACCTGCAAGTCCCGCGGGTAAAAACCAGAATCCACTTTATTCACTTTTATCAGCTTCAAACACAACATAATTATCAAAATGAAAATCGAGGCCAAACAATTCATTCCCGTTTCCAAATTCACTTAGTACTTCAAACACCCTGCAGTGTAGCGAAGCACATGAAATGAAGAGTTTATTAAAAATCACTCTAAGTGTCCAGGCTGCTTTTAGCTCAGAATTTCTAACAAGATTTGGACAAAGAGTGATTTAAACACTCCTCAAACTTCTGCCATAAGAGCTCTGCGTTATTCCTGGTAGATAATTACACGATGCTAATGTCTTCTCATGGATTGTTGGGAAATAACCAGCAAATCCCAACAGAAAATCCGCATTAGCTCGGCGTTTCCTGATCTTTTGTCTCTAACTTAGGTTTACTTTCTCATCACCAGACACGCACTTACCACGATAATGCTCAGCCACCTTCAGACATTATTGGTATCAAACAATATTTCCATAATTTAGGGAATTAAACGGGCTCTTACAAGAAGCTGATTTAACTTGGTACTGTTTGTGTTATCAGAATTTCTCCTTCAACATCCACGTAGAACACAAACGAAGGCATTAAGTCAAAAGTCACCTTCCAGCAGAGCTGAAACCAAACATAACCTTCAAGTAGCAAACCAGTAATTCCCTAATAAACCAAAATAAGGTCTTGCTAAAAATCAAACCAGCTGCAGAAGTGATCTCTCTGTGCTGTTCCATGGACAACAACAACAACAGGATGATTAACCTCCTGCAGGCAATATTATATAGATTTTTTTTCCTTCTTTCTGCCAACATGAGTTTTAAAAGTGCAGTTTTCTCCTACCTGTGCTAGGAGCCAGAATAAACTGCTGACAATTAATCTCCGTCAAGCATCTCTAACCTCTCAGCAGCAGGCAGAATTGCTGAGAGCATTCCCCACACAGATGCTGACAGCGGCAGCCCAGCAGAAAAAGAGTTCCTGTTGATTTCCTCTTGCAGGTGTCTGTCTAAAACTGTGTGTCTCACCCACACAGCAGGGCTAATGGGCACAGTTTGGACACACAGCCTGTTCTAAACTCATCTGTGAAATGGCTTACAGAAAATAAACTCAACAGCACATTTCTGCTAATAGGAGTCTCTATAAGAGAAGGCAGTGGGTAGTTCTGCCTGGGCTTTTCTCCCCAACACCTTCAGCAGGAGGTTGAGCCCTTAAAGGACTGGCTGCTAATGTTTTGTAAAAACCACGTAATAAACCTAAACTGTGTTGTAATTAACTCTCTAAGTGTAATTACAGAGTGTCAGGGTTGGAAGGGAACTTTCAGATCATCCAGTCCAACCACCAACCCAACTCTGATAAAACCCATCACTAACCCATGTCACTCAGCTCTATGTCAACCCAGCTTTTAAATCCCTCCAGGGATGGTGCCTCAACCCCTGCCCTGGGCAGCCCATGCCAAGGATTAATCACCCTTTCTGTGTAAATATTTTCCCTAATTTCCAATCTGAACCTCCCTGGTGCAGCTTAAGGCCATTTCCTCTTGTCCCATGGCCTGTCCCTTGGGAGAAGAGACCGACCCTCCCTGGCTATACCCTCCTTTCAGGGAGTTGGAGAGAGTGAGAAGGTCTCCCCTCAGCCTCCTTTTCTCCAGGCTGAACACCCCCAGCTCCCTCAGCTGCTCCTCACAAGACTTGTGCTCCAGACCCCTCACCAGCTCCATTGCCCTTCTCTGGACCCGCTCCAGCCCCTCAATGTCTCTTTTGTGGTGAAGGGCCCAAAACCAGACCCAGCCCTCGAGGTGGGGCCTCACCAGTGCCCAGTACAGGGGGACGATCACCTCCAAGTCCTACTGCCCACGCTGTTCCTGATCCAGGCCAGGATGTTGGTGGCCTTCTTGGCCACCTGGGCACACTGCTGGCTCACGTTCAGCCCACAGTTGACCAACACCCCCAGGTCCTTTTCTTCCAGGCAGCTCCAGCCACTCTGGCCCAGGCCTGGAGCGTTCAGGGGTTGGTATGACCCAAGGGCAGGAGCCCTTGTTCGTGTGTACATCTGACAGACTTAGGGGAGGGGGGGAATCCTAACGACTCTCTCATTTACCTCATCACTTCTGAAGAGTTTCCATGGATCCTTTTGTGTAATATTATTTCACATTCCACATGGCGCTGCCCTGAAGGACATCTGGGCAATAAGAAATTACCCATTTTTATCAAGTTACTTATCTTAAATTCTTTGCAATTTAATCTAACAAAGACATATGTAGAAACTACTTGGTGCGTTCGTTTTCTTCCTACTCATCCCCGGCCTCTCCACTAATTGATATGTGAGTAGGGGGACTTTTGAAACTGCACTTGTGTAATCTTCAGACCTAAAAACTTCTTTTCTGGCACAAGCATCAATACAAAACCTGAATAGGCTTCCCCAGATTCCAGGTTACACATTATGCAACAACATCAGCGCTTCCAAGAAGGCACGAAAAGATCCTTTTTGCACTAATTCAGAAGTTAATGATGACAGTCTCTAAGAAATGCCACCCATTGAATATCTGCAGTCATTTTACCACTTTCTTCTGCTAATGTTCAGCTCCCTCCCCCGTTTCAGATCTCAATCCACACAAACAACCATGACTGTTTACGTCTGGAGACTGAAGGACAGGCCTAAGGCCAAGAAATTACTTCTTTGGTTGGCAAAAGTAAGCCCTGAAATAAAGAAACTTTTTTACTAAGCAGTGGTTTTAAGTGAAAGTAATAACATCCAGCTGTGGGTCTAATAGAGAACCCGGTTTGCTTGTTTGCTAAATTTGACTGTCCTGAGTCTGCCTCCCAGGAAGGGCCATCAAACCAAACACCAAAGGTTGACATCTGATCCCAGATTTTACTTGGCTAATTCTGATCACAATCTGTTTTCACCAGTCTGAGATGTGATGGGTTCAGCCAGGGCTGGATGCCAGGGGCCCACCAAAGCCACTCCATCACACCCCTTTAACAGGGAATGGGGGTTGTGGGCCATTTTCATCACACATTTCTGCTGCTTCTTCTTCCTCAGGGGGAGGACTCTTCACACTTTTCCCCTGCTCCAGCATGGGGTCCTTCCCATGGGAGACCATCCTCCACCACCTTCTCCAACATGAGTCCTTCCTATGGGCTGCAGTTCTTCAAGAACTGCTCCAGTGTAGGTCACTTCCATGGGGTGCAGTCCTTCAGACAGACTGCTCCATCTCACACGTCCTGCCAACAAACCTGCTCTAACATGTGCTCCACGGGTTCTGCCAGGAGTCTACTCCAGCGTGGCTTTCCCATGGGGCCACAGTCTCTTTTGGGCATACCCCTGCTCCAGCTTGGGTTCCTTCGCAGGCCTTCTCTACCATAAATCTCCCATGGGCTGCAGGTGGACATCCGCTCCACCACGGACCTCCCATGGGCTGCAGGTGGCCATCTATTCCATCATAGACACCCATGGGCTGCAGGTGGCCATCTGTTCCACCATGGACCTCCCATGGGCTGCAGGTGGACATCTGCTCCACCATAGACACCCATGGGCTGCAGGTGGACATCTGTTCCACCACGGACCTCCCATGGGCTGCAGGTGGACATCTGCTCCACCATAGACCCCCCTGGGCTGCCGGCGGACCTCCGCTCCCCCATGGGCCTCCCATGGGCTGCAGGTAGACATCTGTTCCACCATGGACCTCCCATGGGCTGCAGGTGGCCATCTGCTCCACCACAGACCTCCCATGGGCTGCAGGTGGACATCTGCTCCACCATAGACACCCATGGGCTGCAGGTGGACATCTGCTCCACCATGGACCTCCCATGGGCTGCAGGTGGACATCTGCTCCACCGTGGACCTTCACACAGGCTACAAGGGAATTTCCTCTATAACCTAGAGCATCTTCCCCCCCTCCTGAGGGGTCCATTGACCTTGGTGTCTGCAAGAGCATTCTCATTGCTTTCACTGGTGGCAATTGCACAGGTTTTCTTTCTCCACCCCTTCTTAAAAACGTTATCCCAGAGGCGCTACCACCATCACTGATGACCCCCAGCAGTGGGTCCATCTTGTAGCTGGGAGACATTGCCTCTATCAGACACGGGGGAAGCTTCCAGAAGCTTCTCACAGAAGCCACCCCTGCAGCCCCTCTATCAACACCTTGCCACACAAACCCAATACAGCTGTGTAGAAAATCACTCACAACAAACCCAAAATCACTCATAACAAACTCCTTTATTTCCCGTAATCAAAAGATACTTGGCTCTCCATGTCTAGCAACTGCAATTATTTTGGAGTTCTTAATTAGTAACTAGAAACTTGTCAAAATCAAAAGTTACTGTAAGCAACCAAAGAACGTTCATCTCCTTTCATAAAAGGAACTGTTTATGAACATTTTATGAATTATCTCACTGTTTATAAAACAGCATAATCCAACACCCTCTCACCTTTAGAAGAAATCTAACCACAAACTCAACAATAAGGATGGGGACGCAAATGGTCCAAAGGACTGAAGAAGTATCTGGTAGATTCAACCTTGGAAATATTTAAGGGATTATTAAGAGTTTTCTAAAGACACTCCAGACATTAAGCTAATGAACAGCTCCAGAAAGCACTGCGTTAACGAAGACGTCTTCAATTCTTTCTCGGTAGCGTGACAAGAGCAGCCTCTGGGGCTCTGCAACATGTCCCCTGTGGGTCACTGCACTATTAAAAAACCCTGTGCCCTCACATTCCACAGACGACAAAAGATAATTCATCAATACTGAAAAAACTCTTTTAAATAAGAGAGTCTTTCCAAGGAATAGCTGGGATTGCCGGGATAGTTTTAAAGGACAGCAGTGAGTTACAGACAGAACTGTTCTCTGAGAATTTTTATCTAATATCTGTAAACAACATAGTTCAAGTAGAGACTCCCAGCCAGATAAAAATGTTGGTGTAGGTAACGACTGCTGTTTCTCAGCTGGTATTTACACCCCTTTTAATCTCTATATTCCTACTGTACCTTTGCCTGGATTTTCTTGGACTGGCAAAGGCGGTGGCCTGGGCTCCACTGCGGAGACAGAACCTCGAGTTTAGCCCTCGAGGTGCTCAGGTGGTTGCACACGAACCCCAGCACGCACCTGCCACATCTTTCACTAACTGCCTAATTGCTAAAGGAAGGTAATTACCATTGAACAAGCCACAGGCTGGTTCCACAACTGCTCCAAAAAAATATGGTTTTAGGCTGAAGCAGTTTGGAACCCAACCCCGTTCCTCTGGCAGATGAGTCAGGTCCTTCTCCTGAATCCTGCTTGTCCTCCAGGAGTGCAGAGAAAGGCCAGATTTTACATGATACAGAAATAACCCATATGCACAACTATGTGTGTGTGTATGCACTTTTGCATGTGGGAGTGCTAAGTTAGAGTTAATTCACTGAGATTTAAGGCTGCTACGTGGAACACACAGGAAACACAAAATTTAAGAGACTCCCCAGAGTTTCACAAACCGTGAAATCAAAAGCAGGTATTTTTTCTTCACTCCAGCTGAGCAGCAACACATTTCACAGAATCACAGAATGATACAGGGTTGGAAGGGACCTCTGGAGATCATCCAGTCCAACCACCTGCCACAGCAGGGGCACCCAGAGCAGGTCCCACAGGAACGTGTCCAGGTGGGATTTGAATGTCTCCAGAGATGGAGACTCCACCACCTCTCTGGGCAGCCTCTGCCAGGGCTCTGACACCCTCACAGCAAAGAAGTTCCTCCTCATGTTCAGATGGAACCTTTTATATTCAAGTTTGTCCCCATTACCTCTTGTCCTGTCACTGGGCATCACTGAAAACAGACTGGCCCCATCCTCCTGACACCAACCCTTGAAGTATTTCTGGATGTTGATCAGATCCCCCTCAGCCTTCTCTTCTCCAGACTAAAAGGACCCAAGTCCCTCAGCCTTTCCTCAGCAGAGAGATGCTCCAGGCCCCTCATCATCTTTGTAGCCCTAAGAGAGAAGTATGGAACTCTGCATGTCAGGTAAGATGCACCAATGACACAGCCCTTAAAGTCAATAAGTATGAATATAAAAATGGAAAGGGGTATAAAGGGTAAAAGAGGTCCACCCAGTGCTTGGACAAAAACAAGGTAGGATGGAGTTTTTACCTCCATCTACAAACCTGCAGTATGTTTTTGATATATACTAAATAAAAAGGTATCAGAGAACAGTGCTGTCTGTAATTCATTAATATGCTTTTGAATTAAAAATCCACCATGTAGCCTCTGCAGTTGTTAAAGGCAAATGAATGTTGACTAAATTAGCACCAACTGGACTTCTTGCTCCTTTCTCAGCAAAATGTCTTTAAAGCACTTGAACCAGATGGACAAGTCATACCTGCTATTTCCAGAAATATAGTTCTGTGATCATTTTCTGCCAACTTCACAAATCCAACTTGATTTTTGAAGTGATCAATTCCTTGAAAAGACAATTCCACGGTTTTTCCTTTCAGGAGATCTTCTACAAAATCCTTGCTGTCTGAAAGAGCATCAGCTGCTCTGTCAAGAGGAAAGAGAATACCCGTGTGAAAGTCAAATATATTTCATACTGTTCACACTGCTATTAATCCTGCCATCAAAAAAATCTCACAGAGATTTATTAGTATCAATTTATTATCTACTGAAGTGCTTTTGCACTGCTTCCCACCAACACACTCTGCTTTACTACTGCCATTCTATAAAGGTAAATTGGGTCACACACCCTGCTGTAAAACCACCAAAATAATAAGGTGGATGTAGCAGCAATTCCTCAAAAGGGTTGCTCCCTGTCCTCACGGTGAGTAGACAATGGTGTAGATGACACCAAGTTAGGTGGGAGTGTTCACCTGCAGGAGGGCAGGGAAGCTTTACAGAGGGACATGGATAGATTGGATGGATGGGCCAACATTAATGGTATGAGCTTCATCAAGGCCAAGTGCCAGGTCCTGCACTTGGGCCACAACAATCCCAGGCATCACTACAGGCTTGGGGAAGTGTGGCTGGAGCTCCCTGGCAGAAAAGGACCTGGGAGTTCTGGTTGACAAGGGGCTGAACATGAGCCAGCAGAGTGCCCAGGTGGGCAAGAAAGCCAAGGGCATCCTGGCTTGTATTAGAAATAGTGTGACCAGGAGAAGTAGGGAGGGAACTGTCCCCCTGTCCTCAGCACTGGTGAGGCCAGACCTTGAGTGCTGTGTCCATTTCTGGGCACCTCAACACCAGAGAGATGTTGAGGGGCTGGAGCAAGTGCAGAGGAGGGCAACGGAGCTGGGGAAGGGCCTGGAGAGTAAATCTCATGAAGAGCGATGGAAGGAGCTGGGACTGTTTAGTTTGAGGAAGAGGAGGCTGAGGGGAGACCTCATCAGTCTCTACAACTCCTTGAAAGGACATTGCAGAGAGGTTGGTGCTGGTCTCTTCTCACAGGGAATTAGTGATAGAAGGAGAGGGAATGGCTTCAAGCTGCACCAGGGTAGGTTTAGGCTGGACATTAGGAAAGAATTTTTCCTGGCAAGAGTGGTCAGAGCCTGGAATGGGCTGCCCAGGGAGGGGGTTGAGTCCCCATCCCTGAGTGTGTTTCAGAGTGGTTGAGATGTGGTGTTGGGGGATGTGGTGTAGGGGAGACCTTTGTAGAGTGGGGCTGATGGTTGGACTCGATGATCCCAAGGGTCTCTTCCAACCTGAAGGATTCTATGAGGACAATGGCGATGATGGGGAGTAGATGATGGTGTCTCTATTACTCTGTGCACCCCATTTACATAAGATGCCAACTCAAAAGCATTTGGTTTTTGTTGCCTAGACTGCAACAGGTTTACCATTCTTAAATTAATTCACTTTTTTCATCTCTTGATATCTCAACAGAATGCTCTAAGATCATTCCGCTTCATTCCAAGTTACTACAGAGTGGAACCCAGAAGTTAGTGACTATATATATAATGATAAAGTTATATGGAAATTAACATTAAGCTTATTGAGAACTGTTATTAAACGAAGTACTATCTAAATTGATACCTTCTTTGAGAGAATGATCTATTTAAACAGGAGCAAATCTGGTAAATTTTAATAATCATTTTCACTAACCATATTAAATGCATGTTTTATTACATGAAATACTTGTTTCGACCTGCACTTGAAGTGACTCACATTCTTATTGTCGTATAAAAGACCTCTCACACTTCACAGTTTTTAATTCTATTCAGCAAAACGGAGTTTAAACTTTCCACTGAACTGATTTTACAAACACTAGATGGCAGCGACAGGTCACAAACTCTCCAGAGAGTTTATTTGACTTTTTTCTGTCCCAGTTGGATGAAAGCCATCACCACGATTTCTAAAGTAAACTAAGTTATACTCTTGAAGTCTGTACAACTCTACACCCGTTTTCACTGCATTTAACAAGGTGAACTCCTGATGAGAACTATGCATTTAATTGAAACCTTGGCCAGATTAAGAAAGATGTTGATGACATGACAAAATATCCTTGAGTGGTAGAGTCCTCCTGTAGTTTTTTTCACAGGGCTTAAATCTACAACCTGGAAGTACTTAGGCTGAGAGTTGGGGGTGTTCAGCCTGGAGAAGAGAAGGTTCCAAGCAGACCTTAGAGCCCCTTCCAGTACCTGAAGGGGCTACAGGAGAGATGGGGAGAGACTCTTGATCAGGGAGAGGAGCCATAGGACAAGGGGGAATGGGTTTAAACTGAGAGAGGAGAGATATTATTTGGATATTAGGAAGAAATTCTTTGGTGTGAGGGTGGTGAGAGCCTGGCCCAGGTTGCCCAGAGAAGCTGTGGCTGCCCCATCCCTGGAGGGGTTCAAGGCCAGGCTGGATGGGGCTTGGAGCAACCTGGTCTGGTGGGAGGTGTCCCTGCCCAGGGCAGGGGGGTTGGAACTGGATGGGCTTTAAGGTCCCTTCCAGCCCAAACCATTGTGTGATTCAGAGATTCTACTTTAACTCCTCTATAACCACTTTAAGTAACGCCGTTACTTGGTTCTTGGCAAGGATATTTTTCCTTGAGTGTCATCTCTGCCACTGACCTACCCTTCTATCACCACGAGACAGCCTCTTCCTACACCCTCCCTATGTTGTCAGTCCTCAGTTCCTTTCAAAAACACCATCTAATGCTAATTATACCTTTCTGGTTACTTCACAGGTAAACATGAGTAGACTTATTTACCGATGTGAAGATGACAATGGTTCCACAGCAAGTACAGAGATTTCAAATAGACCTTGTCAATGATTGTGGCGGGCTTTCAGGTAGTGAATCATGGCCAGACCCAAAACCCACCTCTGGATTTTTTTACAGGTGAGAACTGGTGGACAGAGAGTCCTGGAAAAACTCAGTTCCCCAGCTGAACAATCCAGAAGATTTTGTGTTTTCATATTCTATAGTCTAAGGATTTAGAAGAATAGTGCACAAGGACGACCACTTCCACTGAAGTCAGTAACACAACAGCACTATTTTCTTGTTATTCTCTACCAAATCACGTCGATGACGACAAACAGCAGTCACAGGCAGTGTAACCAACCCACAGGGATAACGAGACTTTACAAGCATTTTGCTCCAAAGTGGAGAAAGGGAATTAAAAATAATAATAATAATAAAAAAAGAAAGCCTCAAGCAGTATATTCCAAGTGACTACAAACCAGGATTACAGAAGCAGTGCCTGGGTTTTTCTGTACTGATGGAATGTAAGTATTATAGCACTTGAAAACTGATGTGCTTTCTTTTTAGAGATTTCTCAGTTGTTAATTTGGATTATGTCTTGAGAAAAAGCAACCTGGCAAAAAAACCCCAAACTAAATCCCTTCAGCTCTCGTATTTATAACAAAAAGGTCAGGCTCTCAGAGCTTTTCTCAAATTAACCAGCAAGAAGAGGTTGACACTACAGTCTGGTACCGAAGGCGTCCTGATTTGGGGTACCCGATCCCATCCCTATGCACACAGCGACTAGGAGCAAGTGCTGTCATGATTCTTGCTTTCCTTATGGTTTCTAAAATCTCATATTTCATAGAGTCCCACAAAAAGAGATGCAAAGAGCATTCCTGAAGGGCAGAGAGCACAGCCAACCCGTTGGGAAACTCCCATGGGAGTCGCAAGGCTGGATTCTATTAGAAAGAGGGGCCTAGAATATGGATTTTCCATTTTGGGGGTGAAAGTCATATGTAGTAAAATAGCATACAAAGGGTTTGTGCTGAAGTGAATGTTACATTAGTGTATTACCATGTTTTGACTTCAAATAGCATTCAACACATTTCATTTCTATATAGACAGAGGCACTAACGTGCAAACTCAGCAGAAAAGCCCTGGGTATCTAAGTGATTAATGGATCCAAACCTCAGGATCTGCAAACTCTCGGATGTTGAGCTTTGTCTGAGGGATTACTCTCACCCTACGTTACACACAGGTTCTTTTGCCAGCCTGGATCTTGCTTGCTTTCTTTTAACCCGGTATCGAAAAGTCAGTGAAGCAAAGGCAGGAAGGAAAAGTCAATTTTTTTACTCTTCAAGTTCTCCCAAGAGATTAAACATAAACCATCAGTTAAAAATAAAAATTAAAAAAATTAAAAAATCCCATATAATAGCAAATACCTGAGGGCAGCTGAGCTAGACACCTGTAGGAGGCATCTGGCCAGGGAAGGGGTGAGTCACTGGGGAAGTTCTGCTGACTAGAGAGCAGCTCCTGGGTGCCTGGAGCAGGGAGTTCTGCTGGGAGAGGCAGAGAAGAACCCCGTGAGTACAGGTTGGGGTGGCAGTCGGACAGTGAGAGCTGGGAAGGAGCTCCAGGAGGAGCAGAAGATACTGAACTTGGGAATATTTGTTTTGACATACAGTTTAGGACTCTCAAATATTCACGAGGAGGCATACTTGCCTTTCAGATACCTCTCACATTCCCCTTTTTAAAAAGTGCTTCAAACCCTTTTAAAAACACCTCACACACACAGTCGGTGGTTGCCCTCACCCATTTGCAGGTGCTGGCCCAGTTTACCCATCACCCAGGGCAGCAGGATGCTGGTGTGACTACTCCAGGGGACAAAATGGCACAGGGAGCAGATCCAGTGTCCTCTGCTTTCCTTTCTATTCCCTGTTCCTGGCTGGCTCTCGCCCTTTACATCAGGCATTGGAGATGAGGATGCTGATGGATTCATATCCTCCCAGGAGAGGTGAGAGCACAGAACCCTCAAGGATATAGCATCAGAGGAAAGAAGTGTGAAAAACAAGCAGGGCAACTCTTGCAAATATCCTGATATCTCACTTTTTTTAGGTGTGTTGAATGTTTTTAGCTAAAATCCTTCTGCTTATTAGAAGTATGCCCTTAACTACCAAATGTTTTTTATATCCTGCTTTGTGTTCTAACTTCCCTATGAGCAATCTGCACTTTAAGAGCCAAACCTTCCAGGGGAACAAAAAATATTCAACATCCGCTTATTAGACACATTCTTTTGTAAGTTTACTACCATCCCCTCACCCCAACCCAAACCCTAACCCACTGAACTTATTTATTATTTGATCTACCTAATTCGTGGACCACACGCCTTCCTACACTGCAGAGAAACACACTAATCATCATTATTATTATTATTATTACCCACACTAATTATTATTCTGAACCTTCAGAAATGGCAGCTGTATAGTCAGACTTGAAAGTCTGATCAGCTTCATATTAACCACTGAGCTTGTACATTAGAGTAGGCTTGTCAGACAGCAGTACAGTGGGTGATAATCAGTAAAAAACACCCAAAATCTGCATTTTTATAAAGTAGTCGCATCTAACACTTAGACACATGATGTCCTTGTCTAATACAAAGGCCTTTCTGCAACTTTGCTGCCTTTTATATGACCAAAATATCAGCTGTATCACTGAAGCAACATAAAAACTATACTTTTAATAATGCCTAAGAGCCAAATCTCTTTTACAGTACTTAGATTTTGTGTATAAAAGATTCATTTACAAACATAAAAACCCCCAACTATAACTGGCATTATAAAAAACTCAATATAAAAAAAAAAACATATTAAAAAAACCCCAAATTGGCATTATAAAAAAATCCCAAACTATAACCTGGCTTATAACAAGGCATTAGCTTGAACCTAAGGTTTATTTCATTAAAGTCTTTCCATGACAATTTACTAATTAGTCTTATAACATTTGCTAAGATACGACATTCTGAAAATTCCCTCATTAATCTGTTCAGTGTTCCCTCCACCAAAACATTGCTTTAAAATACTTACTTTATGGGATGTGAGATTTGTGCACTGGAGCTCAGCTCACAGCACGAAAAACGCAAGGGGAAAGCAGCAATCTTTATTCAGAGCTCATGACACGCCATAAATTATGAAAATGGCAAATATCAAGACCAACATGAATTAAATATTCAGTAATCCCAGTAATTTAGGGCTGATTTAAAAAAAAATAAGCAACAGTTACCCCTCTGAGTCTTTTTCTGAACTCCTCCAGCAAAATTCCTTGTCTATACTTAATTTGCCACCCAATATACCTACGTGCTGATTTCTTCTTCGTTGGATAAATGCATCACGAACACGGTGACGTGCAACGAGCCAGAGAGAACCATGGCTTGGGAAAGTCTTGGATCCTTCTGTATTATTGCATCTTGGAGAGCCCGGACCCCCTGGATAATCTGGGAAGAAGGAGAGCCACCGAGACAACAATTAGCCCTTGCAACTACCGTCTCCCAGCACCAGGAGCAAACAAGAAGGCACACAAATGTTAAGCACACAAATCACATGTTTCCCTACAAAATCATTGTGGTGGAAGGAAGCTTTTACCCTCTGAGAAAGCTGCACTAACTGACCCCAGTGGTACAAAGTGGGTGAAAACAGAGCGATTAATAAATCCCTGGATGCTCCCCATCACACACTTCCAGGAGCTCGCTTCCATGAGTATGATAAAGTCCTGGAGTGGATTAAGATTATCCTGATTTACACTTCTTTAAGGGCTTTCTGTGCCAGCTTTGCTAACCCTGTATGTGCAGGCCAGCGTCTGGAAAAAGAAAGAGATCTTTGCAGGATCGGGCACACACAAAAACAGGAAGATTCCGTAAATAATTTGTGGAGGTAGCCAATTTACAAGCCTAATTATACCATCCAATAGCCACTGTATGCTCCCCTCAAACATAAGTGAATGGATTTCCACACACATACACACGATCCGTCTTTTTCTTGAAAGTTATTTGAATTACATTATCTTCATTGAAAAGTCTCTGGTTATACAAGATTTATAAATTGTATCCAAAATGTTTCCTCTACTTGCCCTTACTGTAGTTGTATTATAGTGATTTATAAAAAAACCCAAACCAAACCAACCACTAAAACACAGGAAAACCCAAATCCTGCAACAACTCTTGAATATGTTAGTGGAAATTAAAGTGAGTGCAATAGCCTTGACCATCTGACAAAACGAGTTGTTTGTCAGAGCACGGGAAGCAAAGCCATTACAGACAAACCAGCTTTGGTGTATAAAAGCAGGCAGAAGACATCACTCTGATTTTTCTCTTATTATTCTCACTTGAAACTCAGTGCTGAATCCTTCACAAATAGACGGTATGGATTCGTTTTTATAGCATA
The DNA here is from genome assembly GCA_013400055.1 of Nycticryphes semicollaris. Lineage (NCBI taxonomy): Eukaryota > Metazoa > Chordata > Aves > Charadriiformes > Rostratulidae > Nycticryphes > Nycticryphes semicollaris. The sequence continues at coordinate 120,263 of VXBJ01000813.1, forward strand.
AGCACAAGTAGCTCTTAGGTTAAAAAACCACCCAAAAAGCCTTGTTTTGGTAGATCTGTCAGTTGTAAAGAACACCTAAATTTCCTTAAAAAAAACCATAATCTAATGGGAATGATCAGCATTTTCCTCACCAAATTCCTTCAGGTGAGTTTTGCCTTCAGGTGAGTTTTACCTCATGTGCCATCGGTATAAATCAAACCAATTTCTCACTGGAAGGAGGGTGAGGAGGAGGAAGGCAGGCAAGAAAAAGGTGCTCTGGCATCTCCAAAACCCCAAGTGCCTTGGGTAGGGTAAGACATGAAGGGAACTACACCAACGTCTTGCTCATAAATCATAAATAAGACCATCTGCCTTCATATGTCGGAACTGATCTTATCCCGGAGGAGTAACACTTTTATTGTCTCAGATGTAGGAGAAATTTAACAAAGCAATTTTATTTTAAGCCAAAAAAACCCCTAGTAAGTGTGTTCCCTGACAATTGCAATGTATTGACTGCATAATTATTTAGGTTTATGAATTCAAGCAAATGTAGTTATCCCCCTAAAAAAAAACCAAACCACTCCTAAAAAACCCAAGCAAAACAAACTTCAAAAGTAAAATCATCTATCATACCAATTATTCCATTCAACTCTTGCTCCTAAATTTAATTTGCACCCGGGAGCTGGCAACAACAACAACTACAAAAAAAGAAAGTAAAAAATAAAAAGGAAGTGTACAAGCCCTTCAGGGCACAGACCACGGCTGTGGAACTGTGTTACAACAGGAGTAAGACCATCCCAGGCCTGGAAAAGATCAGTTATTCAGATTACCAGCCAACATCCCCCAACAACCTCCCCACATCCCCTTACCCACACAGTTTCCATCAGTCGTACCTCCGAGTCCCTTCCTGCTCACGTTCCAAGCTACCTCCAGCTCCCCACTACAGCCTCCAGCAGAAGCATGTTCTTTTGAGGCTCCCTCTTTTACCCCAGCATCAATTCCACAAAAATTCGAAGAAATTAGTACCTCTGAGATGTCACTTTTTGTATGGAAATTTGGACAAGAGGTTGGAAACCCAGAGCAGGTTCAAAACCCCCAGAACCCCAATGGGGTTCTAGCACGGCAGACAGGCGGGCAGGCTCCCACCTCTATAACCCCCATCAGGAAACCAAGCTAAAAAACTCATTAACTACATCCCTTTGGAATGGGACTAATTCCCAGCACGGCCAGTTCCAGAGACAAGCTATTGCTGAACCCACCAGGAAAATATGAAATGACCTGCCTTTTTGATAAAGGTGAAATAGAAAGAAGACTGAGACCAAACTCAAGGTCCCCTCTCCCATTATTTGGAAGATGTTACTCAAAAGAGTAATAAAATAACTTCCTTTTGCTTCTTGCAAGGATCCTACAGGTCAGTGAATACAAAGGCTCTAAGCTTTAAAGGTTTAACAGATTAATTCCAATCAAATACTAACCTGCCAAGTGGTTCCACATCAGATGAAACATAACTTAAGCAAAAAGAATCCCAGAAAAGGATACAATAATATGGATATTCACCCATTTAACTATTTTTTGCACAAGTGATAATGCAACGTTCAATCAAGCTGCAAAATTAAAAGGAATGCCACGTTTTACTTCTGCAGATGCACACCACGTTTTAAATGGAAACAAGGAAAATGTTTCCTTTCCAAGAGGAACAGTTCCTTCAACGATCCAGAAATATCCCTCACGACAATATGGTTCTCTGTGGAAAGCTTAAACATCTACGTAAAATACAAAGAGAGAGAACTAACGCCCAAAACACTTCGCTGGAATAAAATCAGCTCCTCAAAACAAAACGAAAGGTCTCCCATTACTGACTGTAATTAACAGGTTCCCTCTGGCCATCCAGAAACCAGGTGTCTCAAGTATAAATTTTGGCTACCGTTGCCTTTACAAATTCCAACGTGTATTTTCTACTTTCAGAACAGCTCTATGGCTAAGGCAAGTATAAACAACACTTTCTAGCAAAGGCCTGGAATTCCCAAAGGCTGGGAGATTTAATAAAGCTGTTCCTTTAGCGCCCTGAGTGATGTCAGACTGAATAACACAGGAACAATCACAAGCAGGAATCCTCAATTATGACATAAGACCCTTCCATTATCCCTGTTAAAGCATGGAACAGGCAGGAAGAAAAGGTATTTGTGAGTAAGATCCCACATTATTCGGGTCTGGTTACCCTGGATCTTACAAAACCAGCCTCGACAATCTCTTCTTCACACAGCATATTGCAAAGAATCACAGACTTCACTGGGATTTTCAAACCTACCCTGGTTTATTTTCCTTTCAGATTCTCTCAGGCCTTGAGTTCCTCAGAGAGCAGACAGTAGTGATGCAGAATGAGTTAAAACTCACCTGAGATAGCTGCCGGTGTTAAAAAATAAACCTACATTTGGAACTGGTGAACTGTTGGGTTTCACTCCTTAAACATAATGCACCTACTTTCCTTGTTTGCAGACAAAAAAGTTGGTCAGAAACATCCTCGAACATGTAAGAAATCCCTCCCGTTCACTGTCTAAAGGAGACAGCACATGACAACCACAGAATCTCAGGGGTTGGAAGGGACCTTGAAAGCTCATCCAGTCCCATCCCCTGCAGGAGCAGGAACACCCAGAGCAGGTCACACAGGAACGTGTCCAGNAGAACTGGACACACTATTCCAGATGGGATCTCACCAGGGCAGAGTAGAGGGGGAGTAGAACCTCTCTGGACCTACTGACCACCCCTCTTTTCATACACCCCAGGATGCCATTGGCCTTCTTGGCCACAGGGGCACAGAGCTGGCTCATGGGCATCCTGCTGCCCACCAGGACCCCCAGGTCCCTTTCCCCTACGCTGCTCTCCAACAGGGCAGTTCCCAACCCATACTGGTACCTGGGGTTGTTCTTGCCCAGATGCAAGAGCCTGCACTTCTTGGAGCCATTTGAACAAACCAGTTAAACCAGCAACAGATACAAATTTAAATTCCTATCTATAAGCAGAGCTAAAAATAATGCTAGGGATTTTCTTATTAAATGAAATAGGAATCTCTCTCTTCCTTATTCCCAGTGAATGACAAAATAAGCAATACTGGACTAGTACAGAGGGGAAATTTAAGCCAGCCTCAGTCAAAATAATGTGAAATCCACAGGACTGACAAACCAAATAAAAAGATAAATATTTTTCCTCTAGTCCCTTCCAGATCAGAAATTTTATTCAAAAAAATGTTACATAAAATAAAGTTACTCTTTGAATAGGCTGCTAGTGGTCCTTTAAAAATACCCCAAAAAGCACCTTATTTTGCTCAAGATCCAACACTGTCCTTACAAACACAGAGAGCTGTTGAAGTAATTCTGGTCATACCAAATTAGTACAATAAGGAATTATCACCTTTTCATTAGTAATTGGAAGAGAAATGAAGTAATTTGGCTGATATTGTTTTTTCTTTTTCTTCTTTCTCTCACTGCCTTCTTCAGTTTCTTTTCCAGTAGTCCTCTTTCTTTTTGTTTTTATACTTATTTCAGGGGTTGCATACACTGAAAAGAAAAAAAAAAATGATTTCAGCAAACAGACAAATGAAAACAAAGATATTGGGGGAAAAGGACCTGGGGGTGTCGGTCAACTGTGGGCTGAACATGAGCCAGCAGTGTGCCCAGGTGGCCAAAGAGGCCACCAGCATCCTGGCCTGGATCAGGAACAGCGTGGGCAGTAGGACTCAGGAGGTGATCATTTCCCCTGTACTGGGCACTGGTGAGGCCCCACCTCAAGGGCTGGGTCTGGTTTGGGGCCCCTCACCACAAAAGAGACATTGAGGGGCTGGAGCGGGTCCAGAGAAGGGCAACGGAGCTGGTGAGGGGTCTGGAGCCCAAGTCTTGTGAGGAGCAGCTGAGGGAGCTGGGGGTGTTCAGCCTGGAGAAAAGGAGGCTGAGGGGAGACCTTCTCACTCTCTACAACTCCCTGAAAGGTGGGGGAAACCAGGGGGGGTCGGTCTCTCCTGCAGTCCCCATTCAGATACCATAAGGCCGTTATAGGGTCTCCCCAGAGCCTTCTCTTCTCCAAACTGAAAAACCCCATCTCTCTCAGCCTGTCCTCACAGGAGAAGGCCTTTGTGGCTCTCCCACAGACCTGTTCCAACAGGTCCATGTCCTTTCTATGCTGAGGACTCCAGAGCTGGACACAGTGCTCCAGGTGGGGTCTCACAAGCACAGAGCAGAGGGACAGAATCCCCTCCCTGGCCCTGCTGGCCACGCTGCTTTTGCTGCAGCCCAGGATGGGGTTGGCTTTCTGGGCTGCCAGTGCTCACTGCTGGATCGTGTGGAGCTTCTCATCCACCATCACTCCCAAGTCCTTCTCCTCAGGGCTGCTCTCCAGCCATTCTCCACCCAACCTGTGTTTATGCTTGGGATTGCCATGTCCCAGGTGCAGGACCCTGCACTCCCTGATTCACTGCTGCAAGGGATCACAAAATGGTCAATTTTTATTATGCTCAAGTATTCACAGAAATGAGGGCCTATAAGAGAGGTTCTGGACTGGATCCTGTTGGCAAGGAGACCCTGGTCCGTGTGCCCACATGTACACACCACCAGGCAGGACCAAGAAATGAGTGTGTAATGTGTCTCTTCTTCCACACTACTTCTAGTAACCAATTCCATCTCCAATATCTACTTACTAACAAATTCCTCTTCAATATCTGTGTCGAGAAATGGCATTTCAGCCATCAGAGATTCCACCGAATCAGCAGGACACGGTTCTTTTCTCTGTTGGGTCCTTTTCTTACCCTCTGTCGAGATTGTCGTTTGCTGGACATTTTCCAGCCCATCTGCAAAACATTTAAAATAACTGCATGTTAGTTTTTGACATAAAGAGCTAAAAGACATTATACCCAAGCAATATACCAAGTATACATTTGTCTAATTATCAGCTAATGAATATTGAGACATAACCCCCCCTGAGAATGCTGCTCTGGATACTTAAAATCAAGGAATAAATAAATGAAAGTCTCCAGCCATCATTTAATGTTCACTTTAGATAATACCTGTAATTCAGTGCAGACAAACAATGGCAAATGAATTCCAATGTAAAGACACTGGAAAAATACTGTGTTCAGTTCTGGGCTCCCCAGTTCCAGAAGGACAGGGAACTGCTGGAGAGGGGACAGCAGAGGACCACCAAGATGATGAGGGGCCTGGAGCATCTCTCTGCTGAGGAAAGGCTGAGGGACTTGGGTCTGTTTAGTCTGGAGAAGAGAAGGCTGAGGGGGGATCTGATCAACACCTAGAAATACTTCAAGGGTGGGTGTCAGGAGGATGGGGCCAGTCTGTTTTCAGTGGTGCCCAGGGACAGGACAAGAGGGAATGGGCACAAACTGGAACATAAGAAGCTCCCTCTAAACATGAGGGGGAACTTCTTCACTTTGAGGGTGTCAGAGCCCTGGCAGAGGCTGCCCAGAGAGGTGGGGGAGTCTCCATCTCTGGAGACTTTCCAAACCCCACCTGGACACGTTCCTGTGGGACCTGCTCTGGGTGACCCTGCTCTGGCAGGGGGTTGGACTGGATGATCTCCAGAGGTCCCTTCCAACCCCAGAGCATTCTTTGGATGGAAAGGAGCAGGAAGGGAATCCCACCACTCCAAATAGAGAGTTCTCAGCTGAGTACGTCAGTTGGGATGAGATTATTCTTCCACTCCTGCATCTCCCACACAGCAGAACGTGTATCAGACAGCAGGGATGTGAACTTCTCATTCTAAATACTGATTTTCAGTGTTTAAGCTAAAGAAGGAATCAGTGCATATCAAAACACATCTTGGAAGTATAAATGTCACAATAGGGGAGGTACATGAAGTTCTGTCTCAAGAGTAACACCATAATGACAGAACAACCTCCCTTTTCCCCCAAGAGTACTAAGCTTGAGTCATTTCCTTCTGTCTGCTTCAACCTTCTGCGTCAGGAAACTCTTAGTATTTGCTTATTAACTTATACCTTAAAAAACTGATAAGTAAAACCTTTGCTACCAGCAAAAACCTTGCACATAACCAGGCACCCAAGCAATACTCTCTTGGGACAACTCTACAATGGGATCACTGTAGTGGAAGAAGCCTGGTGTCAGAACCGCAGTTTATCCCGGGACAGCTCATTACTACAAACAATGAGCCTTCAAAGCTCCTCTTGTGACCAGTGCAGATAGTCCAGATCTGCCCCAAGGAGAAAATCTGGCAGCAAAAGCATGTGTTATGTTCTTGCTGCATGTAAAGCTACACTACACGTATAAAATTAATATTACAGCCCCACTCTGGGTTACCAATACCCTCTGCAATGTTTTTTGTGCATATCAATTTATGGTAGGGAGGAGAAGGAAAAGGACAACCTGATTAATGCTAATGTGCCCCAGTCTAAAGTAGGGAGGCATAAATCACTCTGTGGTTGTGGACTGACACCTGATGTTATCCCAGAAACAAAGTACTCAGATTTGTTGTTTGTTCCCCCTGCAGATGGTAAAGAGGCACAACAAACAGAACTTGATGAAATTCAACGAGGGCAGGTATAAGGTCCTGGGCCTGGGGAGGAAGAACCCACTGCACCAGGACAGGTTGGGGGTGACCTGCTGGAGAGCAGCTCTGAGGAAAAAGACCTGGGAGTCCTGGTGGGCAACGGGATGCCCAGGAGCCAGTAATGGGCACTTGTGGCCAAGAAGGCCAATGGCTTCCTGGGGGGGCATCAGGAGGAGTTGAGGGAGGTATCATACCCCACTACTCCGCCCTGGGGAGGATCCCTCTGGAGTCCTGTGGCCAGTTCTAGGCTCCCCAGTTCAGGAAGGGCAGGGATCTGCTGGAGAGGGTACAGCAGAGGACCACCAAGATGATGAGGGGCCTGGAGCATCTCTCTGATGAGGAAAGGCTGAGGGACTTGGGTCCTTTNGATGATCTCCAGAGGTCTCTTCCAGCCCTGTGTCATTCTGGGATTCTGTGAAACAAATGTTTAAGCAATAATGAAATAATTACTCATCATTTAGACTAAAGTCAAGGTCACACAAAACAGATAGTTGCTGGTGATCCAGAAACATACACAAAACAACAATTCTCCCTTCAAAGAGATCTCAAAGTGAAGGACAAGATAGAAGTCTATCAACTGGAAAAAAAAAAGAAAGTAGATTAATCTGGGGCAGAAAAGTTAGCAACAAGGTTCAGAACTGCAGAATCGTAACCAGCAAAAGGGATGTGTTAAGCTACAGAACAAGGACTCACATAAATCTGAGGGGTGGGTATTGCAGATTACACATCTCCTTTGCTCTCCCTGCTCAAAAATGAAAACATCCCTGGGCCTCTTTGAAAAATTCTGTCTACTCCCAACAGCAGATGGGCACAGCAAAGGCACGGCCACTGATCAACCATGTCCCTTCGCAAATCGATTCACTGAATGAACAGGCGCCACTTCTAAATTCTACAGGTTATGCCACAAGCAAAAAGCCTCCATCCCTCACCTTTTCTGAGATACCCATTAAGGAAATCAGCAACAAAATTCAAGGGTTGTTTTCTAGTCACTAAAAAAAAACCCGAAAGCAAGAGTTTTCAAAATTCTTGACATAATGTTGGTAATCTAAGTAACAAAGCCAGCTCCTTGACCATCAAGGTGTTACAGGGGAAATTCTTTTCTCTTAATCACATGCTTAGTTATATCAGCTTGAATTTCCTCTATAAACAGGTGCATAAGTTATTTCTATAGTTGTTTAAGTGGCTGCTGATCATCACCAGCATTTAAGTCATCTGTTCCAGCGGCAACAAAAAGTCACGATACACCTACCTTATAAAGGAGAGAATTGCATTCTCTTCCCTGCTCTCTTCCCTCCATTCTTACATTATCGTTTCAAGTAGAATAATCTGAATTATCTGAGACCCACACGCGGGAGATCACAGGCAGATTAGGTCTCTGGGCACCATTCCCTGGTTAATGTGTTTCATAGAATCATGGAATTGTCCAGGTTGGAAGGGACCTTTAAGATCATCGAGTCCAACCATCAACCTAAATAGGATCAAAAAAGATCACTAACCCTTGTCTCTCAGCGCTGCGTTGACCCAGCTTTTAAATACCTGGGATGGTGCCTCAACCACTGCCCTGGGCAGCCCATTCCAAGGATTAAGAACCCTTTCTGTGTCAAAATTATTCCTAATATCCAACCTGAACCTCCCCTGGTGCAACTTGAGGCCGTTTCCTCTTGTCCCATGGCCTGTGACTTGGGAAAAGAGACCGACCTCCTTTGATATTAATATATAAAATACTACACCCTCATTTCATATTAATATATAAGATATTACCATAGTATGTTAATAGCTGTTTAGTAAGAAATTAAGCCTTTGGAAACAATCTAACTGGAAGCTCATGTGGAAACCGACGGTCTTACTCTCTAGGAATTTGGGACATTGGTCGTGTTTACATAGAGAACTGGAAAAGGTTAAAAACCTCCACAAACAACCCAAAATCGAAANTTCGCCGGGCCTTTCTTTCTCCCCGTTGCCTCCCAATACCGCCCACGCCGCCTCCTCACCGTCCTCCGTGGTCTCGCTGTGGGTGTTCCCGCCCGTCGCCGGCCTCAGCGCCATGAGGCGCGGCAGCGCGGGCTCGGCCAAAAGGTTGCGGGCCGCCACCGGCCGAGCCGAGGAAAAGGCGGGGAATAGCCGCTTCAGCAAACGCTGCATGCCCGGTGAAGGCGAGCGGGGAAAGGACGGCGGGAGCCTCACCGGGGGAACAAAGGCCGTAGGCCGCTGGACTACAACTCCCAGAGTGCTCCGCGCCGGGCATGGTCGTTCCCTCCCTCGCAGTGCGGCCTACAGCTGTTATGGCGGCTTGTGGCGGCGTCGCCCCTTTGAAAGTGAAGGTAGCGAGGAATTGTGTGGCGAAAGGTGGGACCCGCCTTTGCACAGGTTGCTTTCACTCAGGATTTTACTCAGAAATTGTGTGAGGAGCAGGCCTGGGGCAGTGACCGTCCCCCTGTGCTCAGCAACCGGTGAGGCCCCACCTCGAGGGCTGTGTCCTGTTTTAGGCCCCTCATGACAGAAAGACATTGAGGTGCTGGAGCAGGTCCAGAGCAGGGCAGTGGAGCTGGTGAGGGGTCTGGAGAACAGCTGCCTTATGAAGGGCGGCTGAGGGAGCTGGGGGTGTTCAGCCTGAAGAAGAACAGGCTGAGGGGAGACCTCGCTCTTGACACCTCCCTGAAAGGAGGGTGTAGCCAGGAGGGGGTCAGTCTCATCTCCCAAGGAATAGGCAATAGGACAAGAGAAAATGACCTCAAGTTGCACCAGAGGAGGTTTAGGATAGATATTTGGGAAAATTTCTACACAGAAAGGGTTATTAATCCTTGGAATGGGCTGCCCAGAGAAGTGGTGGAGTCACCATCCCTGGAGGTATTTAAAAGCTGGGTTGCCATAGTGCTAAGTGACATGGGTTAGTGATGGTTTTTATCAGAGTTATGTTGATGGTTGGGCTCAGTGATCTTAAAGGTCCCTTCCAACCTAGACAATTCTACGATTCTATGAAAAGATGTGTGGGCTTTTCTGATATCTGTAGACATGGTGCTGAGGGGCATGGTGTAGTGCTGGACTTGGCAGTACCAGGTTAACTGGTTGGATTTGATGACTGTAAAGGTCCTTTCCAACCTAAATGATTCTGTGACTCTCTATGGTTAATATGATGCCAACAGGAGCTGGACTTTGGTCAAGTGACTGAGTGTGTCCTTCCAGCCATCTGATCTGCCCATGCTCTGGACGTTCATGCATCCATTCCAACCTGGATGATTCTATGATTTATTTCTATGATTCTAAGAACTCTGCAGGGGAAAATTTTCCCTCCTTTTAGCTGCAGTCAAGGGGAGACTAGATGGCCTTGCTCTGAACTGCTCTAAATTCCTTTATGCAGACCTCCTGCACAGCCCTGACGTCCTCTGAACCGTTTCTGTATTTGGCTGTCATTAGGGGACTAAAACTAGCCCAGGTTACCCAGAGAAGCTGTGGCTGCACAACTCCTGGAAGTATTCAAGGCCAGGCTGGACGAGGCTTTGAGCAACCTGGTCTGGTGGGAGGTGTCCCTGCCCAGGGCAGGGGGTTGGAACTGGGTGGTCTTTAAGGTCCCTTCCAGCCCAAACCATTCTGTGATTTTAAATACACCGGTGATCACCTCTTCCTGGCCTGTTAGCATTAGCAAGTAAAATACTTCTATAAAAATTTGGTTCCATGGAGTTATAGATCAAATACTGGGAGAAAAATCTTTTGGGTTCAGGTGTCTTTTTAAGAAATAGGAATTTCAGCACAGTTTTAGATCTGAAGTTGCTCCCAGTTTATGAGGTGTTTCGCCAAAATCTTCAGCAAGCAAACTCTAGAAAGAGCATTGCTGATGTACAGTTGACAGGGCAGCCCACTGCAATGTTTAGATAAGTTAGCATTTAGTAGTCCTCTTAACAATTGAAAAAATAATGCATTTTCAGTGGAGCTAAAATTGTATCTAACCCATACCCACCTACCCAGCACTAATATGTATTGTGTGTGTATTTGGGCGGTTCCTGAGGTGCTTGAATATACGACCTCCAGGATGAGGGGAAGCAAGAACTTAAAACCACCTTAGCTGGACCTGGTAACAGTTGCCATGAATTGTCCCTACAAGTTGGTTGGAGGGAAAATGTTCAACTGAGGACAGAAAGCTGCAGTAACAAGTTGTGCTTTTTTTCTGCCTGCCCAAATGCTGCACAAGTTCCACAGAGGTCACTGGCCCAGTGCCTGGCAGAAACTGGTTTTCACTATTGCTTAGGTTTGGGCCAAAGCCAGCACTTTATCAATTTTCTGTGGCCTTGCCTTTATTAAAGAGAGTTTCTGATTAACCTCTCAGCGGTACAGTTTTGTCCTTTTGAAGAAACAGAAAATAAATAAATCACATAGTGACAGCTGAGTGACGCTAACGGAGGGAGGGAGTGGAGTCAGCTCTGCCGATGTATTTGCTTACCCAGCTGCACTGCACTACCCCACCTCACCCTCTCTGAATCCACCCTCTAACCTCAATCAAATGTAGTGGAGCATAAGAGGATTCGGAGGAAAAGTATTCCCACACTTTTATTGAAAATGAGTGACCTGGGAGGAAAGAGAGACCCATTTAGCTCCCAAATGAGGGAAAGGAGAAACAATGCTGTGTGTCCATTTTTTTCCCTGAAGCAGTGGCTGGCCATGAGTACTGGTCAGCTGGTTACACAACAGGTCACCGTACAAATTATGAATCATAGAATGGTTTAGAGTTGGAAAGGGACCTTAAAAATCATCGAGTTCCAACCCCCTGCCCTGGGTCGTGAACGCATATTGTGTCTTATCTTAGTCAAGCAAGAGATATGGGGGAGCTATGAGTACTTGGGATGTGACTCACCGTAGGGGGTTAGGAAATAAAGGGCCAGGACTGGGATGTGTTACAAAGAGGACCAAATATTGGAAGGGAATGTTGGGATATTGTATAGGATGTGAGAGGGAGTTGAAGGTATGGCAATGGGCTGGCAGAGAATCACAGGATGCTTTGGGTTGGAAGGGATCTTCAAGGTCATCCAGTCCCACCCCCCTGCCCTGGGCAGGGACACCTCCCACCAGACCAGGTTGCTCCAAGCCCCATCCAGCCTGACCTTGAACCCCTCCAGGGATGGGGCAGCCACAGCTTCTCTGGGCAACCTCTTCCAGTGTCTCACCACCCTCACACCAAAGAATTTCTTTCTGGTATCTCATCTAAATCTCCCCTCTTTCATTTTAAAGCCATTACCCCTTGTCCTATGGCTTCACTCTCTGATCAAGAGTCCCTCCCCATCTCTCCTGTAGGCTCCTTTCAGATATTGGAAAGCTGCTCTAAGGTCTCCCCGGAGCCTTCTCTTCTCCAGCCTGAACAACCCCAGCTCCCTCGGCCTGTCTTTACAGGAGAGGACCTACAGCCCTCTGAGCATCTTCGTGACAGGTAGACTATAGGGGAAGCTTGGGTTATTGTGAGAGGAAGAGAGGACATAACTGACCCAAAATGAGGCTTAATTACTGACACAGCTGATAATTGACCCTCCCTGGAGGTATTTAAAAGATGTGTAGACCTTGTGCTGAGGGACATGGTTTAGTAGTGGGCTTGCCAGCACTTGGTTAGTAGTTGCACTCAATGATCTTAAAGGACTTTTCCAACCTAAATGATTCTATGATTCTGTACAGCGACTTGTCTTCTGACAAGGGAAGAAAAACAGAATCTGAGAGTAATAAGAGATTTGCAAGAAAAACAAAGACAAGTGTGAGCTGCAGAACTACCTAAAATGGAAAATGAGAGATGGCAGGATGCCTGGGATAAAGTCATTTAATGCAAAGATCAAGGACAAAATAGGCTGGGGTGTCTGCCATAACAGAAAAGGAAGAAGCTCATGAAGATGCCATCAGTTGTATTTAAAGAATAAAACCGGCATTTGATTGACAATTAACATGAACATGAAGATTAATGTGCCACATGTTAACATAAAATTGTGTTTTCATGATGTGTTGATCTCAGGCAGTCCATTTACACTGCAGGTGGAGGGAAGGCAACAGTGGGAATCAGCTGAAACAACACCTGGCTACCCAGAGCAGTAATTCTTCACTTGCTGCCCTCTGGATAGTGACCTTTTGTGAGGGACAGTGGCTAAAGGTCAGCACAGACAGCCTGGGGACCCATCCCCTGTGCCTGAGCCCAGCCTAGCATTTTAGGGGGATCTTAACAGGCTGGAGAAGTGAGACAACAGATGCTTGCTACGTGAAGTTCAACCAAGACAAATGTAAAATCTTCAATCTAGGACAGATGGGGTTTGGCAGAAGCAGCTGGATGCACATCTGCGCTCACTCACAGGCTGCAATGGATTTTACTAACTTGGACTCTGCGCTGGGTGGTGTTATTGGGGTGTAATCTCTAGTTTCTACTCCTACAGCCCCGGCTTCTTGAAAAAAGGCAATTATTAGAGCTAGGTCCTTTACCCATTTGCCCCACAAATTGTATCTCATTGGCTAGTTTTAATATTTCCCCTTGAATACTTGATGCAGACGGTTAGCTTTCCTAATCTCACTTTCCTGTCACTTGTCACCACGGAAAATCCACCAGAAACCATTAAAGCAAGTCCTCATTCTGCAGCAGAGTGACATCATCCTTCCGTAGTCAACAAAACCAGCCTTGCCTGTGTTGCTCCACCACTGGGTTAAAAGAATCTGTTCCTTTCTCTGCCTTTGTCTCAGAAGCACAAATTCCATCAAAGGACGGATAAACATAACTTCAGTTTCCAGAATATAGGATAATTTCCATGGATTTAATTCTGCTACTTTGTATTTTGTGATGTGAGTAGCCAGCTTTCTTTCTACTAGATTTTTATATGCACACAAACAAAACTATAAAATACAAAATAATTTTTGAGTGGGTTTGATGACTATGGAATCCCAGAATGCTGTGGGGTCGGAAGGGACGTCTGGAGATCATCCAGTTCAACCCTCTGCCAGAGCAGGTCCCACAGGAACGTGTCCAGGTGGGTTGGAATGTCTCGAGAGAAGGAGACTCCCCCACCTCTCTGGGCAGCCTCTGCCAGGGCTCTGACACCCTCACAGCAAAGAAGTTCCTCCTCGTGTTTAGAAGGAACTTCTTATGTTCAAGTTTGTGCCCGTTCCCTCTTGTCCTGTCCCTGGGCACCACTGAAAACAGACTGGCCCCATCCTCCTGACACCCACCCTTGAAGTATTTATAGGCTTTGATCAGATCCCCCCTCAGCCTTCTCTTCTCCAGAGTAAGTCCCTCAGCCTTTCCTCATCAGAGAGGTGTTCTAAGGCCCCTAACTACAGTCTTGTTTCTCTTATTCTCAGTACCTATCATTTGGATTGTATCAAAAGGTTGTATGTTCTGAAGGCCATGGAGAATGGCAGTCTGCAAAGCGAAGACACCGTTCAGTTTGATAGGAAACCATCACAGATCTGCCACAGGAGAGACTGTACGCTGAAATAAAAGAACATTTCTCTTTTAGGAACTTTACTAACCCACTGGACTTCTTAGCTTCAGAGATCAAGGTTAAGTTTCTTCCAAAATCTCCAGCTTCGTGGAGCTGTTCTTATTTTCTGACTGAAACAGAGATTTTGGAGAGGGTTTGTGCAGGGGAGAATGGAGGGAAAGTGCTTTATTTAACAAGACGACACTGCCTGCAATTAAAAGCAGTTTGATTTTGGATGCAGTGCATATTGCCAGCTGCATGTGGCAGTCATACAGCTGAGACACTAGATCCTGCATTCCTTGAGTGAGACACTTCACTGGGAGTCTTAGGCGAGTAAAGAATGCAGTTCTGAATCCAAAATTCATATTATTCCAGATGTGGGTGGGGGAAATGCGTATTTACTGACTGAACTGAGAAATCTTGATTCTCAGCTGCCTGTCTGTTGTGTTTCTTGCTCTCCTCTCCCCTCTTGCCCCTCTCTCTGTCTCTCCCTTCAGCCTCAAGCTGCTTTTCAGCCCTGGCTTCCTCACCTTCCCAAGCCCCAGGTATGGCCCAGACGTGCTCTGTGTTTGTCACCACGGCACAGGCTTCACGTGTGGCCTTGCATCTTTTTCCCTCTTTTATCTATGGGCTTTTTGTAAAGTTAGCATGTTCTGAGGAACAGGGGCACTATCTTTTCTGTGTGTTTGCAGAGCACAAATTCCAATTAAAAAAAACCCCAATTCTACCTTCTTAGTGCCAGAAATTCAGCTCATCACTCTTAGCTCCGCTTTTCTTTCCCAGAGCACCCAGAGAAGCACGACCAGAGCTTCAGCCAGTCGCTCGTTTGGCCTGAAATGTGAGTGTACCTGTCCCTGGGACTCTTCACTGCTCAATAAAGACAGAGGTTTCTCCAGAGGGAAATTAGAATTCACGTAACAAGTAAGAGTTGTTCTAGAGATGTTCTTCTCTCTCCATGGACAACATAGATAGCCAGCACCACCGGGCTTGTGTCCTGCTTAGGCCCCTTGGTTGGAAGGCTCAAGTTGGGTGAAATGGATCAAGGCCTGAATTTTGTGATTGTCTGGTTCAGAAATAGAAAAAAAAAAACAACTTTGTGCTCTGGCCCAGGAAAAAAAAAACAAAACACTTTCAGGTTCTGGCAAAGCCACTTGGAGCCCAGACAATTAAATTCAACATCTACTCTCTAACTGGAAACGCTTGTGTCAAAGCAGTGTTTCTCAATCATTGTACTAACCCTCCTCCAGCTGGAAGAACCCGATGGTGGCTGTGGCTCACGCTGCAAAGGTCTGGTGGGAGGTGTCCCTGCTCAGGACAGGGTGGTTGGAACTGCAGGATCTTTAAGGTCCCTTCCAACCCGACCCATCCTATGATTCTATGAAAGCTCCAGTGCTTGGAAAACTTCATGCAGAGTAAGTTTGGGGTCTCTGCCAAGTCAGAGCCTACCTAGGAAGAAATAATGAAGTGGTGGCGTTTTATGTTTCACATGGATTTTGAAATTGACGTCCCCCTGGTGCTGCTGGGCCTAACTGGGCAAAAACTCCAACCCACTCCTTCTGTAAGGTGTCTGTTTATGTTTAACCAGAAGTGTAAAACAAAAAAACCAATGATGTTCAAAATACCTTGCCTGTGACCTCTTCAGGGAAACAGTAACTTAGTGTTTGAAGTTGAAAAGTGTCCCTGACCCAAAGAGAAAGGAGAGATCTTGGTTCTAATGGCTTTTCAGCAGCTGCTCACACCTGGAGGAGTGGGATCTGGCACCCACCCTCTGTCACTGAAATCTCTCACCGTTACTGGATCGGTCTGGGGGGGGGGATTGCTCTGAGGGGATTCGCCGTCTCTTTGCTGACGGTGGAGTTTCCTGATCCTCTTCTCGAGGCTCAGGCTTTTAACGTGTCAAGTCACAAGGGCAAACGAATTTACAGCTCCATTATTTGCTGCCATTATTTTAATTTACGTTAAGACTGTGCTCTAGTATTGTGACAAAACATGAAAAAGGAAACAAATACGATTAAACAAAACCACAATTTAACAAAAACACCTGGAAACATTCTGGCTAATGGGGAAAGTGACAGGTTTTAATTCTCCAGTTGAACACGTTGCTGTGTCTACAGTTGTCGATCTCTTAGAGTTCTTTTTCTCTCCTGCAAGCTTTTGCTGGGCCACTTCCAGTTCCCGTTTGCTCACCCAGCAGCACTAAAGACGCTGCAATAACTGAAAGGGAAGAAAACATCTACATTGTTCTGGTGGACAACAGGATGCCCAGGAGCCAGCAATGGGCACTTGTGGCCAAGAAGGCCAATGGTCTCCTGGGATGCATTAAAAAGAGCGTGAGCAGCAGGTGGAGGGAGGTCATCCTGCCCCTCTGTTCTGCCCTGGGGAGGACCCATCTGGAGCACTGGGACCAGTTCTGGGCTCCCCAGTTCAAGAAGAACAGGGAACTGCTGGAGAAGGGACAGCAGAGGACTACTTAAATGCTGAGGGGCCTGGAGCATCTCTCTGCTGAGGAAAGGCTGAGGGACTTGGGTGTGTTTAGTCTGGAGAAGAGAAGGCTGAGGGGGGATTTGATCAACACCCAGAAATACTTCAAGGGTGGGTGTCAGGAGGATGGGGCCAGTCTGTTTTCAGTGGTGCCCAGGGACAGGACAAGAGGGAATGAGCACAAACTGGAACATGGGAAGTTCCATCTGAACATGAGGAGGAGCTTCTTTGCTGTGAGGGTGTCAGAGCCCTGGCAGAGGCTGCCCAGAGAGGTGGGGGAGTCTCTGTCTCTGGAGACATTCCAACCCCACCTGGACACGTTCCTGTGGGACCTGCTGTGGGTGACCCTGCTCTGGCAGGGGGTTGGACTGGATGATCTCCAGAGGTCCCTTCCAACCCCAGAGCATTCTGGGATTCCGTGGTGAATCTGACTTTCATTCCAGGTGAGAGCAGTGCTTTCAGCCCCCCTAGTGAAAGGACCAGATTTGGGTCATTTTGTCAGGCATCCAGTCTGTCTCCATGTCCCCATCACGGTGTGTCTGGGAAAGCAGGTGAAAAGCTGTTTAATCCAGTGAGAATGAGTGAGGAGGGGGTGGGGAAAAGCCTCTTCCTGAACCTCCAGAAGAACTGTAGTTCATTTTTTTTGTGATCACAACAGCTATTTGGTCTGACGAGAACTTGTACCTGTGCAGGAGAGAAAAAAAGTCTTATATTTAATCAGTTTCTGGCGGATTTTCAGTTTAAGAGTAGAATTTGCCAGACTCCGTTGTATGTCAGAACATCAATCTACGGCTTAAAAGTCAGGAAAGGTGGCTTCCACATGTTTTGAAGCACGGAATGGAAGGAGCTCAGCCATCCTTTAAAATGCATTTTGTTGAGAACTCTACTTTTGGTGGGCAGCCAGAGAATCAATGCATTTTTTCTCTGGACACCTCATTCATACTCAGTTCCAACTCTGTCAGTATCAGCTATCCCTGGATTCCGGTTTGACCAAATGGAACGACAACTTCTCAGGTGATGTGGCGTTGTGAAAGGACTGCTCTCTTTCTCTCTGATTTCCACAGGCTCCTAAAAACCTCCTTCTCGTTGTCTTGAGCAAATGAGGTAAGTGTCAAGAATAGCAGATGGCAAATAGCAGACGAAGAATACTATGGGATGTGTCGTTGTCTTTCTGCTGCATCTTGGCACCGTGGTATCTGCCATCCTGAGAACAGCCTTCCTCACAGCATAGCTGCTGAGAACAGGTGAGCTGCGTGGGGATATTCAAAAAGTGAAATCATACCCAGAAAAAGGTCGCTTTATGCTTTTGGGAGAGTTGGGAAGGGAGTAGGATCCTTCCCTTTAGGAGCATTCAGTGAAAGGAGTCACGTTTTCCTGCCAGGACCCTTAATTGAAGAGGAGCAGGACCGGTGGAAGACCAAGGAGAGGGAAAAGCAAACTGAATTGCCGAAGGAAATGCTGAGTTGTGCTTTTGTCCCGTCTCTGTGTGGATCCACAGCGGGTGTGATCGATGCTGTACTGTACTTGGAGGACTCCAGAGGCTGGTGGGAAGTACCGCTGGTGGCAGTTGACTTGTCATACCCATGTCATTGGGATGATGACTGTGGAGATTTCAGAGCCAGGGAGAGTGATCAGATAGAGCTCTCTGAATTCCCAGGAGAACTGGCCATTGTCCCTTTGATAATAAGCCTGTATCTGCTTGCTTTTCAGGTGTCAGAGGTCTTACCCGTTCAGCTCCAGTCTCAGTCAATTTTTACATTTCCCATCTAAATTGTTCTCAAACTGCCTGTTCCAGTTTCTGCCTTACAGCTGAAACTGTTGTCACCCAGGTCTCAAACGTCCCAACTCCCAGAAACAAGTCTCCATCGTCATTCCTAGTGGCCTGTTGACATCTTTCAAATCATGTGGTCAGATTTCTCCCACCGAAATCTTGTCTCACTTGCTTTTATGACAACATTGACTCCCCATTCTCCCTTTTTTCAGCTTTGCCTTTGGAGGATGTGTCCGACTCCTTCACCCCTCTCTCCGTGCCCTTTGGTTCTTACCTTCTTCCATCCAAACTCAAGTTACCAGCTTTACCAAAATCACTCCCAGGTCTTTCTCTCTTTCATGTGTGTGTCCTTCTCTTCAAATTAAGATCTCAGCCTGTCTTTGACTCTCAGTCTGCCTGGGGATGTCTAACGCTCAGCCCACGTGCAGCCTCCATCCCCAAACATGGTTTGTCCTCCCTCTCTGAGCTCCTCCCCAGGGGACACAGCTTCCTGCCCATCATTTAGTACCTGTCACTCAGGTGTTGTGTTTGTCTCAGGCCTCTCCAAGCTCTTCTCTCAAACTGCCATAAGGTGTGGTATGCAGAAGTCAACCTTGTCCATGTATCCTGTCACACTTTCCGTTGAAATTCTTGTCCAGATCTTCACCTTATGTCTCAAGAACTGAAACATTCTTTTTTTTTATTCGTGGCCTTGACAAACACAATTTAATGCCCCTGTGCAGTGATTTAGAAAGTCTTTGGAAGGGTAATTGTTCTACAATTTCAACTTTGACAGTGTCACCCATCTTTAAATTCCTCCAGAGCTTCTGCATTTTAGCAAACGACTTCAGTGTCACAACTTTATCACAGAATCACGGAATCACAGAATCTTAGTGGTTGGAAGGGACCTTTGAGATCATCAAGTCCAACCACATGAAAAAAACAAAAAAACAAACAAACAAAAAAAAAACCCAAAAAAAACAAAAACACAACAAAAAAACCCCACACAAAAANAGTTTTTAATCCAGCGGAGGGTACACTTGTCTACACCGTGATTTTCCAGTTTCTCCAGGAGAATGCTGTGGGGGACGGTGTCGAAGGCCTTACCAAAGTCCAGGTAGACAACATCCACAGCCTTCCCCTCATCGAGAAAGCGGGTCACATGGTCATAGAAAGAGATCAAGTTGGTCAGGCAGGACCTCCCTTTCATAAACCCATGCTGGCTGGCCCTGATCCCTCGGCTGCCCTGCACTTGCCTTGAGAGCTCACTCAGGATGATCTTTCCCGGTACCGAGGTCAGGCTGACAGGCCTATAGTTTCCGGGATCCTCCTTCCGGCCCTTCTTATAGATGGGCGTCACACTGGCCACCCTCCAGTCATCCGGCACCTCTCCTGTTGACCAGGATTGTTGATAGATAATGGAGAGAGGTTTTATGGTTTAATTTACGCCTTAATTACCTTTTGTTTAACACGGGGAAGGTTGATTTCTTTTTTTTCTGTAGGGATTGGAATTGCATTTCTAAAGAGAAGCTTCAGTTGTGCCCAGTCCAGGTCTCACCAGCCGGCTGTGGGCACTGGAAGGGGGACGGCTGCGTGGCTGCGGCGGCACATCTGGGTGAATACATTGTGCCTCTCAGACGGGTAAACAGCCCAAAGAAAATACTGCCCTGATGGATTTGTTCTGCCTCCAGTGCCACGTTAACTCCTTCAGAAGCAGCTCAAATAGCTGTCCATGTCATTCCATTAATAGCGTGGAGACACGGAATCCGTGTTTCTGCCTGCGCTCCCTGTTCCATCTGGAAAAACTTTGCTCTTAGCACCAGCAAAACGCCCTTGTTGTTCTCCTTTAAACTCTTGTCTGCTGTGATACTGCCAGAGAAAAAAAAATCCCCAACAACAACAATAATCCCTACAACTGCTGAGCTAGTAATGCACTAAGACAATCTTCTAAGCCGTTTAACGCTTGTCTTACGGCTCCCTTGTTTATATCCCAGACCATCTATCTGAGGTGGAGCCTGTCTGCTTTCAAACTGAAAAAAAGCCCACCAAAACACCAACAAAAATCTGTCTAATGAACACTGGACAAGACAACTTCTGCTTTGTGTGATAAGTACCACCAGTTCAAGCCTGATATCCCTTTTTTAAACTTTTATTTTAAAATCTTATATTAGATTACATCACTCCAAAAAAACCTCCAGTAAATTGTCTGTCATAACCAACACATCGCCCTGCAGATACATATTCCTGAATCTTTTAAAAGATTATTCCTGGAGAAGTTTACTTTCTTCCAAGTGTATTTCCTAGTGTTGATTTCCCAGTGACTCATTGCATCCTATACTGTTGAAAATGCTCCAGTTCAATTACACGAGATGACATCTATCTTGGGGGAAATCCAGGATGTGAAGTGGTAATAATATCTGTACCAGAAGGGATTGTCTAAAGAATTATAAAGTCCTTTATATTTTATTTAAATCTGCTTTTTCTGAAAGTGGCTTTTTTTATGATCTTGCCCCAATTTCCACCATAAAAAAAGGAAAATGTGTATACTGACTCTCTACAGTCATAGAATCATAGAATGGTCCAGGCCAGAAGGGACCTCTAGGGTCATCTAGTCTGACCTCCCTGCAGTCAGCAGGGACACCCCCAACTAGACCAGGTTGCCCAGGGCCTCCTCCAGCCTCCCCTTGAATATCTCCA
>VXBJ01000813.1:164433-197430 GCA_013400055.1 Nycticryphes semicollaris
GGAGGGAAAGTGGGGGGCGGGGGGGCTGCTACGCTCCGAACCCGCCGACGTTTTGCCCCTCTTCGTCCGCTGCGGGCGCGGCCGGGCTGGGTGCTCGTCCTTTGGGTAAGAGCTGCCGCTTCTTTCCCCGGCCCCGGGAGGTCGGGGGCTGTCAGCGCCAGGCCCGGCTGTGGGAGGAGCGGGGACGGCAGGGGGCGGCAGCGGTCCCCGAGGAAGCGTGTCCGGGGAGCGGCGGGGGCGAGCCCCTCCACCCGGTGGGGCCTTTCCCTTCCCCTCGGGCGGGAGGACGGGGGTCTCTGAGCGGAGTCGGCTCCTTCTTTCCTTCCTTCCTTCTTTCCTTCCTTCCTCTGCGTGGGGGTTTGGTGCCCGCTCTTCTCCCTCCCGTTTCCAGTCTCCCCGGGCAGCCCCCGCAGCTCCGGGAGGGCGGCACGTCCGGGTGGCCCCGGGCTCGGCCCGAGTTGGACCCGCTCCCGCCGCCGGCCCCGCATCTCTTGCGCTTTTGACTCTCCCGCTTCCTGCCCCGGGGCTGCCAAACCAGAGAGGGGTGGGTTGGGTTTGTTTCTTCTACCCCCCAAAATCCGTCCCGGTTTGTGCCGGTGACTCTCCCGCACCCGTCGCGCTGCGGGAAGAGAGGAGGGTTGGGTTGATTTTTGGTTTGTTTTGGGGTTTTTTAATTTTTTTTTTTAATGCTTCTTTGAGTAGCGCTCCTCATGCTGATAACTTCATCTGTTTGCATCTGGGGCTGTTTCTTTCTTTCAGCTGGGAGTGAGTGACTGCTGAAAAATGAGCTAAGTAGGACCCGGCACTGAAGCTGTTTATCAATAATTTGGTAGGGGGTGAAACTGAGGACATTCCTGTACATTCCTAATTTCCTTCTCCTTCGGGATTAGAATAAAAATCAGTCTAGAATCCTATCATATCTTCTTTTTCTGCTAAGTTAAAAAAAAAATAGTCTACCTTTCAAGATGTGATGACCTGTGGGTGTACGTTATGCGCTGAGCTCTTAAAACAAATTATTGAGGTGTTATAAATAACTTGAAATCCCAAGTTCTTTTCTGATTGTTGTTCTTTTGTAAGGCTTTGATTACAGTCCTGTGAAGTCTGCACGCTCTCAAAAGAGCTGTTAACGCTTGTGGTAACATTTTTAGGGCGGCGTTTTTCCCCAGATGAAGATCCCACTGAGTTGAAGCTAATCCCTTTTGATGTTAATAGTATTGTGCACGCGTGTGTGTGTGTGTGTGTGGCTAGAACGGACTTAAAGGAGGTTAGTGTATGAATGATTGCTGATTGACATCAAGGGAGGTGGTTTGAGGGTTTGTCATCTTAATGATTATGATTCCCAGAAACGGCTCCTGAAATAAATCACTGCTGGGGAATAAGTAATAGCCAGCTGGGGAGTAAACTCAGGTTAAGGTGCTTTGATACCAGTAACGACTAGTAAACAGTTCAATTAGGATGGTTTTTTCTCTGCTTGTAAAGCTGTCTAAGGCAAATTTTTAATTAAACCCATGTAATTTATAGCTTTTTCATTGACACACAGCACTTTGCTTAGCTTTACTGTCTCATTTTCTTGTCTGCTAGCGCGGGTGCTTCCAGAGTGCTAGTGAAATGCAACAAGCACATAATTCCAGAAAACATAGCCTTCAGCAAATTCCCATAAACTCGTGTATTTCCAGGCCTGGAGAGTTTGAAACAGAAAAGTGATTTTTTTTGTTTTTTTTTTTTTTTTAAATCAGGAATTGGTTTAAAAAATAAAACTGCATCCTTTATCATCATCTTCTTAAGTTTCAGCCAGCAGATGGATTTGGTCCCTAAGCTGTAAGCGGGCGGTTGGAGAACCCAGTTCAGACCCAGTTTCATGGCATCCCTGGAGGGGCAGGAACATCCCTGAAAGGATATTCAGCTGAAACGTTCTGCTTCAGCTGCTGCTCTTCTCCCAACAAGTTTCCATTTCTGCTTGCCACACTGTTTTCTCTCCACTGTTACCCTCTAGCGTGGGAAGTTGAGCTGCTTTCTCTTGCTGAAACTAGTGTTCTGTTGAGTTTGATTCCCTTTTGGGCTTAGAATATGACCTTTCCTTCCTTCTTTTCAGGCGCTGTGGATATTAAAGTTCATTTCAACACTTTGTACCCTTGGCAGATGAGCTCACATTCTGACAGTGTCACTTAGAATGGTCTAGTCAAGACTTCAATATGTATAAATTCTGTGTACGCATGTTGCTGGAGAGTTCAAATCGCTTTTCCTTTGGAAATATATCTTTTATTCCACTTCTAATTTGATAAGTCTCTAGCAGTTCCGGTCAATCCATATTAAGTTTGGAAGGTTATCACTGCTTTTTGGTGTAACTTAAAAAGCAGGAGCGAGTGAAGGCATTCTCTGAAGCCAGCTTGACTTACGGATGCCTCTTCATGGTGTTTCAGTGTAGCTCTCATTTAGAGAGGGTAACCTGGACAATAATTGTAGTATTTATTGTATTCAGAATCCAGAATGCTCTGGGGTTGGAAGGCACCTCTGGAGATCATCCAGTCCAATCCCCTGCCAAAGCAGGGTCACCCAGAGCAGGTCCCACAGGAACGTGTCCAGGTGGGTCTGGAATGTCTCCAGAGAAGGAGACTCCCCCACCTCTCTGGGCAGCCTCTGCCAGGGCTCTGACACCCTCACAGCAAAGAAGTTCCTCCTCATGTTGAGATGGAACTTCTGATGTTCAAGTTTGTGCCTGTTGCCTTTGTTTGTGCCACTGAGAAAAGCCACTGGCCCCATCCTCCTGACACCCACCCTTGAAGTATTTCTAGGTGTTGATCAGATCCCCCCTCAGCCTTCTCTTCTCCAGACTGAAAAGACCCAAGTCCCTCAGCCTNCAGGGGGTTCTTCCTCCCCAGGTGCAGAACCCTCCACCTGCCCGTGTTGAATATGATCTGAATCATTTAGTGAGTGTGGGTATAGGCCAAATGTGCATTTTTCACATGGCCAACTCCCAGGTCACACATCTAAGGGTGAAGAACATGGGTCATGGGTGGAGAATGGGAATGTGTTCTGGGCTGAAAGGAGGTATTGTGGGTTGTGATTAATAATAATTTCAACATAAGATATCTTTAAGTCATTCAAAAAAGTCAAACTGGGTTTATGACTAACGTAAGGCCAGGTTGGATGGGGCTTTNTGATTCTCTAAGTTATATGACAAAGTAATAAAATCGTTCTGTATGGGATTCCTATTTGACTTCTGGGTTACTTTTGGCATGAAACTTTTAGAAAGTTGATAGTAATAACATGGAAGAATTTGAAGAGTTGCAAGAACTGGGAAACGTGTCTCAGCACAAAGGATCAACCTATTTAAGGATTAAAAAGGGAGAGAACAAAATAAAATGGTGGTAGATGTGTCTGTAATGTGGACAAGAGCAGCTGGTAGGGGCTCTGAAAGGATTCTGTGGCAGGAAAAGGATCTAAATGACTTATATTTTTCATAGTTTCATCTGTAATTTAAAGCATTGCTTTAATTCTTGAAAGAGGCCAAGTGTTTTGCGTTTTAATTTCACAGAATCTCAGGGATTGGAAGGGACCTTGAAAGCTCATCCAGTCCAATCCCCTGCCGGAACAGGGACACCCAGAGCAGGTCACGCAGGAACGTGTCCAGGAGGGGTTTGAATGTCTCCAGAGAAGGAGACTCCACAACCTCTCTGGGCAGCCCCTTCCAGTGTTCCCTCACCCTCACTGGGAAGAAGCTTTTCCTCATATTTCAGTGGAACCTCCTCTGTTCCAGCTTGTACCCATTGTCCCTTGTCCTGTCATTGCCTGTCACTGAGAAGAGCCTGGCTCCATCCTCCTGACACTCACCCTTTCCATATTTATAACCACTCAGTCTCCTCTTCTCCAAGCTCAAGAGACCCAGCTCCCTCAGCCTTTCCTCCTCTGGGAGATGCTCCACTCCCTTCAGCATCTTTGTAGCTCTGAAGTAGTTTACCGTGGTTAAAACAACTGTTTATTGTACGCTCACACGATGGCTGGGCAGAAGAAAGAGGATGGGAGGAAGAAAAGGGGATGTGGGAGCATGTGATTGTGTTACAGACGGGGTTGTTTCATCATAAGGGGTTATTTCTGCCCTTCTGAATGGGAAGAAAAGGCTCCTCTTGATTTTTAGGAGAGCTAGATTTATCATAAACTGCCACACTTAATTTTTTCTAAAAGTGATAAAACCCAAGTGCAAGTTACACAGTTGTGTATTCGTCTCTTCCTATTTGGAATGTGTATTTTTAAAATATATTTATCATTCAAGCACAATTCAATTTCACTTACCTAGTTTTCTAATTCACTCAGTTGACAGGATAATTTTTGGTGTAGTTTGACTCCAAATTTAACTCTGTTTTATAGGTAAAGAAGATACTGTGCTGCCATCCAGTTGTCATAGGTGATTGCATTCCACTAATCTTCAAGACCTGTGTTGGAATTAGAGGTAACTTATCATTTATTTTGGTTTTTTGGGTTTTTTTTTGTTTGCTTGGTTTTTTTTTGATAACAAAAGGTTTACTGCAAGAATTTCCTGCATAGGTGAAATCTCGTGTTTTATTTCAACTTCTCAATTATTTTGCTCTTGTGATAAAGTTTTACAATGTTTGAGCTGTCAGTTTGGTATTATTATACAGGCAAGAACACATTGATGCTACACTAAATATTTTGACTTCTAGCAGGCCTTAAATTCTTAATTTAAGTTTGTGAACCCTTCTGTGAAGGTAACCGTAGCAGTGACTTACTTCCTCCATAGGCTTCACCTTGTATTTGAGTACTTTGTAAAGATCTTAGAGATTAAGTGAAGGCCATATTAGGAGATTATTGATTAATTACTATTGGGAAATGAAAAAACCAAACAAAAAAAAAAGCCCTTCTGTTTGGCTAATGAAATGAGAAAAGCAGGTTCTGTGTATGGCATGAGATTATAGACTTGCACTTAATGCAATTCGGGCAGCTCAGCAAGAAGATGTAATTGTTTATTTTAGTAGAGTTGGGAGGAGGGGAAAAAAACCCCTTTGTTTCTGTTGCAGTGGTGTCTGATGTTTTAGTGTCCCAGTGTAGCTCATGGCTTTGTTTTGCCATTTTATATTCTTTATGTTGTTCCTTACATAGAATGATAGAATCATTCAAGTTAGAAGAGACCCTTGGGATCATTGAGTCCAACCATCAGCCCCACTCTACAAAGGTCTCCCCTACACCACATCCCCCAACACCACATCTCAACTACTCTGAAACACACTCAGGGATGGGAACTCAACCCCCTCCCTGGGCAGCCCATTCCAGGCTCTGACCACTCTTGCTGGGGAAAATTCCTTCGTAATGTCCAGCCTAAACCTACCCTGGTGCAGCTTGAAGCCATTCCCTCTCCTTCTATCACTAATTCCCTGTGAGAAGAGACCAGCACCAACCTCTCTACCATGTCCTTTCAAGGAGTTGTAGAGATGTACTACTGACGTACTACTCTGAAAACAGAGACAGGCAGAAGAAATCCTATGGACTTGATCTGTAAAACTTGGAACAAAACAAAGTTCAAATGCTGTTTCCCTTCTGGTAATTCTCTTCACCTTCTTGCCTTCTACGCTCCTGTACCCTGTTTTTTTTCCTAGTTCTGGAGGAAAGCTGAAGCTGGAGCTTTTCCCCTTCTTAGGAGAGTAGAGCACCCCATTATAGGTAAAGTTTGAGGCCTAATTTTCTGAGCTCTGTGCAGCACAGCTTCCTTTGGTGACATGATAATTTCCTGAGTCTCAAGAATGAGATGCTTGGAAGGTGTGACTTCTGTGAAGTTGGCCTCTTGTGTAGATACTGATTGGGTGGCCCTGGATGTTCTCAGCAGTGAGTAGCAGTGTTTTGGTTTGGTGGTTTGTTTTTTGGTTGTTTTTTTTTTTTTTTTCTGATGGAGATAAGGTACTGCTGCTGTTCTCTCTAGTGCTTTTGTTGGCACTCCCTTGGCTTTTCAGAGGCCTTGTTGTGAAGGGGCATTGCAGGAGAATCCTCTCTGTAAAAACTGGAGCCTTCTTTGTCAGTGTCCGGGGTGGGGGGTGTGTTAACTGAGTGTTTCAGTTGATGTTACATCTGGTGTGGTGCTGGTGTTCCTCTGTGTCTTGGTTTCTCCTCCCTAGATTCTTTCTGCAGGGTGTGATATGGCCTGCCTTTTAATTTACTCTGTTGTTCCTAAGTGATGCAGCCTGTGTGTGGGATTTGTCAGGTTATTGTTAGAAGACTTTGACCCTGAATAAGTAAAATAGGGTTAGCTGAGGACAGTTCAAAGGGAACTATGGATTGCCTTGGTGCTCTGGGTTTCACTCTCCCTTTTTGCTCCTAACATTGTCTGTGCGGTTTTGTGTTTGCAGCAAGCGCTAGTTCTGGAGAAATGGTCTGTTGGAAAAGATGTTCAGTTACCAGAAAGTAAAAATAGAGTCTAAAAAAGAAGCGTGGACTGTCTGAAAGATCAGTTTCATCTTAAATTGCTTGCACTGATGACAAAGCAGAGTTTAACCAAATATTTATTGTTGAAATGACTCTGTAATTAGTAGCGTTGTACAGCTAAATGTAACACCAGATTTTACTGTAAATTACTGCTATCCCATGACTGTGGCTTGAGAAGTATAGACTGTAACTGTGGTGTTCTTTTTAGTGGCCTGGATAAGAATTTGACTACAACGTTTTAAGAACATCGTTTTTGTATTTTTAATAACATCCCCCAGTATGTATTTAAAATGCACGATGTGATCTCTTACCACAGTGGAAAATCAGAACAGCCTTTTCTCATTTGAAATACTCAGTTACCCTGTGTATGTGATTTAAGATGTATAATCTTATTACAGGCTTTTAAATTGGTAATAGGCAGGCCTTGAAACTCTGATTGACTCAGCATGTATCCTACTTCTACTGAAAATCAAACCAAAACTAAAATCTGATGATGACTGTGATAACTTCATACTTGGGTTTCACTTTTGCTGAGACATTTTTATGACTTCCAGTTTCTCAGAAAAGCAAGGATTCATTAACAAAAGTATTTTAGAACATACTGAGTGTGTCCTGCAAACTCGTTTGAGGTTGAATGTTTCAGTTTTGGATCTGTAAGTTCAATTTGCAAATGCAGTGTTTTGTACTCTGTAGACACTATTTGTAAATGAGCTATTTGTGGTTTCCTCAGTTGAAAGAAGTTGTTTTATCCTCTCTTTGTCTTCCTCCTTTTGAAGTTCTGTTTAAGTGCTCTACTTAAATAATATTGGAACTGCAGTTGTTCCATCATCAATCAATTCAAGAAATGTGGCAAAATAGTAAGCCTGTGTATCATTGATCATCCCTCAGATGCCCAGATCCTTTTATCCTCTATGGGTTTTGGGGAACTTCTCCTGGTAGGATGTTGCATGATTGGACTGTGAATCTGAAGCAAATCCAAGGTCTGGAGGAAAAGAGGAGGAAACAACCTACAGCCAAAGCCCAAAGAATGACAAAGCATAAATTTCATACTTAAGTAAGTCCATGTTTGGTCCAAGGGCTGCTTTGTTTGCTCTGCTGAAGTGATCTTTGACAAGAGGTTGGCTATGGATGGGTCAAGAGGCGGCTGCTTGGATCAACCCTGGTTGCAAGTGATTTTAGTATTAAATCTCTTTTGGACCTCTAATTGGCTTTTTTTCAAATTAAATCTCTTTTGGACTGCCATCCAGGGAGACCTGGGCAGGCTGGAGGGTTGGGCAGAGAAGAACCTGATACAATTCAACAAGGGCAAGTGTAGGGTCCTGCATCTGGGGAGGAATAACCCCCTGCACCAGGACAGGTTGGGGGTGACCTGCTGGAGAGCAGCTCTGAGGAAAAAGACCTGGGAGTCCTGGTGGACAACAGGATGCCCAGGAGCCACCAACGGGTCCTGGTGGCCAAGAAGGCCAATGGCATCCTGGGGGGCATCAGGAAGAGTGTGACCAGCAGGTGGAGGGAGGTCATCCTCCCCCTCTGCTCTGCCCTGGGCAGGCCCCATCTGGAGCACTGGGACCAGTTCTGGGCTGCCCAGTTCAGGAAGGACAGGGAACTGCTGGAGAGGGTACAGCAGAGGAGCACCAAGATGCTGAGGGGCCTTGAGCGTCTCTTGTAGGAGGACAGGCTGAGGGACTTGGGTCTGTTTAGTCTGGAGAAGAGAAGGCTGAGGGGGGATCTGATCAACACCCAGAAATACTTCAAGGGTGGGTGTCAGGAGGATGGGGCCAGTCTGTTTTCAGTGGTGCCCAGGGACAGGATAAGAGGGAACGGGCACAAACTGGAACTTCGGAAGTTCCGTCTCAACCTGAGCTCCCTTTAAACATGAGGAGGAACTTCTTTGCTGTGAGGGTGGCAGAGCCCTGGCAGAGGCTGCCCAGAGAGGTGGGGGAGTCTGCATCTCTGGAGACATTCCAAACCCTGCCTGGACACGTTCCTGTGGGACCTGCTCTGGGTGACCCTGCTCTGGCAGGGGGTTGGACTGGATGATCTCCAGAGGTCCCTTCCAACCCCGTAGCATTCTGTGATTCTGTAATTATTAATAAACTTAAACTATTGGGTATTTGGAGAGCTCGTTAACCAGTGCTGTTATTTAAAAACTTAAAGGTAGGGTGTTTGACATGAAAATGGTGTGGATATAAGATTTCCTTCATCTTCTATAAAGCAACATTTAAAGTGTGTGAAGTTTCTTTTGCTTGCTTCTAACCCTAGTAAAAACACACATCTCTCTTTTATTAGGGATTAATTGTATTTTTCTTGAGTGCCACTTTCTTGTGGTCTGCTTTCTATTTGTTATTGGATGCTGTTTCCTATGAAATTTGAATCAATTTTTAATTAAGTTTTACAGTTCCCCCTCTTTGAGGTAACTTCTTAGTGGAAAAGGGTTGTTGTGGTTTTGATGGTTTGGGGGTTTTTTTTGTGTGTGTTTTGTGTTTGTTTTCAATTGCAGTGAAGTTAGGTGATTTTAAGTATCTAATTAGTTGAGCTGAGGTTTATTAGCACAGCAGTCACTTAGATTTGGCACTGATTCTTGGAAGTATCTCATCCTGGTTTGAGGAAGAGGGCTCCTGTACACCTTACACATTGTGATGGTGTTTCATGGCAGATGAGACTCTTGGATTGGTCCAGTTTTGTTACACAAATGCAAAAATGGCTGATTCTGTTCAGTTTAAGTCTTTCCCTCCCCAGATGTGCCCAGCTGTAGTGTTATTCTCTGACAGCTCAAGATAGAGCAATGGTGTGGAAATTCTCTCACTGACGTTTCTGGGTGCTGTAGAGATTTGAGTAACTTTCTCACCCAACAGAACGCTGGGGGTTTGACTTCTACAGAGAAACAAATTTGGAAAGTTTTGCGGTGTCTTATTTATTTTACAAAACGAAAGAGAAACAAAGTTGTAACATAGTAACTTTGACTTCTGCCAAAACAAAGCCTCATGAGTATTAAATATTATTATTAGGACAGGAAGGTTCTACTTTAATGGGAATTCCACCTGTACCCTATTCTGATTTGTTTGTTTGCTATTGTTTGGGTGTTGGCAGTTGTCTTTTTTTTACAGAAGACAAACCGTGTTTTGCTCTCAGATTTTTACAAGCTTTAAAATGATAGTTTTTTTTGTGTTTCTTTTAAGTAAGAAGGTGGTTTCTCCTCAGTAGCATCAAGTAAAACTACAGAAACGAGTTTCCTTTAAACACAGATGGTTTTGCAGAGCATTATGAGTCTGAGATGGTGTAAGAGCTCTGATGGCTCGGAGGGAGAATGAACCACTGTAGGAGTGAACTGGAGACACTTGAGGCATTTCCGACTGTGACTCATTATTTCTTTGTCTGGCTTGGTGAGCTCAGAGAGCAGGGTGGGACTTCTCTGCCTTTGATCATATGTATCTTGCTGTTCAAATGTTTGCACATCCACATTTGGCCACTCACTGGATTGTAAGGGTTTGTTTTTTTTTTTAATCTTCAATACTAAAATTGAGCTTATTAAAGTGGTGATGTCAGTGGGCAGCTCTGTGTCTATGGATCATTGGAGGATAGAACTTGTGAATTAGAGCTGCTATCGTGGGACCTTTAAAACAAAACAATTTAAAAACAACTTAAGCCATTACATTATCTGGCTGAACGTCTGTAGTCTGTATGGAGGTTTCATTAAGCACCTGAAGTTGGGCTTCCAAATGAATTCTTTCCCCTCCCTTCCCTTTCAGCTTATCCTCTAAAGGATAACGGTTTCCCCTTATTTTTCTCTCCCCTCCATCCTTTCAGCTCCAAGCCCTTTGTAACCTTCTCCTCCCCACTTCATTTCCTTCTGTCCCCATGTCTCTCTTGTTCTCCCCTTGAATTGACTCTAAAGTAAACACTGCTGTTTACAAAGTCCTGTCCTGCTAAAGAATTAAAGATGGCTTTTGCTCAGCTATTCATTGCTGAAGAAGCATTTGTAATGAGTTGACCGTGGTCTGATGGTGGTACCTGCAAAGGGATGCAGAACTTCTTGTCTCTGCCAGGAGCAGTATAATGTTTCCTGATCCACAGCAGGGGTTTGTAGACTCTACACTGTTTTAGTAAGGAAGGCTTCTTGTTTCTTTAGATGAAGGCAATCACAATCAGGGCTCAGCTAAAATTGAAGCAGCCACCTCAGAATTCTTTGGTTAAAACCAGGCAATACAGCTATTGCTGCAAATGAGAATATCTTAATAGAGACCTTACATCAACGTGATTGCAGTATAAAGACTCTTCTCTTACAAAATCAAACTAAGCTGAATGTGCTTAAGAACATCTCTCTGCTGAGGAAAGGCTGAGGGACTTGGGTCTTTTTTAGTCTGGAGAAGAGAAGGCTGAGGGGGGATCTGATCAACACCTAGAAATACTTCAAGGGTGGGTGTCAGGAGGATGGGGCCAGTCTGTTTTCAGTGGTGCCCAGGGACAGGACAAGAGGGAATGGGCACAAACCTGACCATCTGAACATGAGAAGGAACTTCTTTGCTGTGAGGGTGTCAGAGCCCTGGCAGAGGCTGCCCAGAGAGGTGGTGGAGTCTCCATCTCTGGAGACATTCAAACCCCACCTGGACACGTTCCTGTGGGACTTGCTGTGGGTGACCCTGCTCTGGCAGGAGGTTGAAGTGGATGATCTCCAGAGGTCCCTTCCAACCTTGTATCATTCTGTGATTCTATGATGGTCTGTGTATGTTTTGCTAATGATTACCTTGGAACTCCTTATAGGAACATAGAGTTGATACTTGGTTCTGAAGACCAGCTTCCAGGCTGGTGTACAGTATTTCAGACTGTGGTCTCAGGGTAGGAGGGATTAGTCAAAAGATCAATGAAGAGAATAAGGTTTACTCAAAGTATGTATGTACATGTACATCAAAAGTTTGCCTTGCTAGTGATTTATAAACTGATGGTTAAAAATAAAAAGTTACATGGTTTAGCTTCTAAAGCAAAGGCGAGAGATCTTTTTTTTTTTCCTGTTTTGTTTCATTTTGATCATTATTTATTTGTACAGCTGTGTCTGGAGGAGATGTCAGATGGGGCTTAAACTTGTTGTGTGGGGCACAGCGGTCATGGAGATCTTAAAACTGGGAGACAGAATTTAGTGTTTCCGGTTTCAGTTGAGAATTCTGATTTACTTCAGGCTTTCCTCTCCTCCCACCCTCTGAAATAGTTTACCTTATTTTTTTTTTTTTTCTTATCTTTGCCTGCTTTTTTGCTTCAAGAATGGTTAATGCTAAACAACTGAAATCCAAGAATGGTTCTGGTAAAACAGTATTTGTAGACAGCTTTATTATTTTTTTTTTGCTGTCAGGCAGATACTGCTGCTACACAAACTGGCACTCCTGTGTCATTGATTTTTGTTCCCAAACCCCCTTCAACTGCTTTGCCCTAACCTTTGTAAGCTTTTCAGTTCGCTCAGCTGAACGCATCTTATTTAGCAACTGAAATCTCTGACAATTTGTCATGAGTAAAAGGTCTTATTTCCTCCTTTTTCACAAATAGGAAAAGCCGTTAACCAGCAGAAGGATGTTGTGAGTTAGGGAAAATACAGTCAGGATTGTTTCCTGGGGAACAATTAAATCACTTGCTGGGCACCTTTCAGTCCCTGGACAACTTGACTCTGTTAGGCCTAAATGACAGCTGGTTCTTCTTTGGAAGCTGCCTTATGAAAGTAGAAATTTTCTTAATGCGTTAAAATTATGGTAAAACCGTGCATCAAAAATAGTGATTAATATCTCCCTCGCATTTGTTTTTAAAAAGACCCTCTGAATTTGTTGTTAGCTGCCCTTAGTTTTTACTCCATGAGGACCCTTTGTGAAATCCGAGCTGTGGTGTGTTTACTGTTTTACTGGTATCATTTATAGGGCGTTATTCTAGATGAGACATTGCTAGAACATGGTGGTGCTGTAGGAGTCCAAGCTGAGTGTCTCAGCGCTGTAATGCTGCCTGGTGTTTGATACCCTCGGCCATGTATTTTGCTTTTCTACCTACTGTCTTTCTGTTGCCTTTTTAAGCATCAGAAGGTGTCCATCAGCCTAGGGTATGTGACATTGTCCTTCACAGGTGTTCCTTTACTGGTTCAGAGCAGGGGAGATCCTACTAGTAGACCATGCAGTAGAGTGGGCCTGGTGACAGCTGGGGCCATATTCACCAAATAAATCACAGAACCATAGAATGGTTGGAAGGGACCTTCAAGATCACCCAGTTCCAACCCCCTGCCGTGGGCAGGGACACCTCCCACCAGACCAGGTTGCTCCAAGCCCCATCCAGCCTGGCCTTGAACCCCTCCAGGGATGGGGCAGCCACAGCTTCTCTGGGCAACCTGGGCCAGGCTCTCACCACCCTCACACCAAAGAATTCCTTCCTAAACCTAACCCTCCAACGTGCTTTGAAGAGTTTTGTGAGCAACAAGAGACATAAGCTCTGGGTTAGGTTCCACAACTTGTCATGGTGGTTGTCATCCGAGTCCTTTTGAAACCGCTTGATCAAATGAAGCCAAGTATTCCAGGCTGGGAATTAACTGAGCTGCTTTTACATGTGGAAGCTGTGCCTTTTCTTTTTCTCTGACCTTAAGCACGTGGGAAAGGAGATAGTTTCTAAGCGGAGGGAAAAGGAAATTGTCTCATATTTATTAAATCCTTTTCCTATCAGGAAGTATGCATCAGGATTATATGCTTGGCAAGCAAGAGTACATATCTTGGCACATACTTCTCTCTTTGTAACTTTAACAGCCTGCCAGCATTGCAGGCAACACTAGCAGCAGTCTGAGTCCCAGACAGTTTTGATTATAAATCCCAGTGCCTGCAGTGGGGGAGAAAGCTCCCTGGGGATGGGTAGTATTTGGTCTCCTTGGCTCCTGTTCTTTCCCTAGTGCTCTGGGGAAAGAGAGGGTAAGGAACAGCTGGAGAAGGGAAGATGATGGTCATGGTGCTAGTAACCCTCTCTGCATCCTGGTTTAAATATTCTGTGAATATTGCCGAAATTTGAGGATATCCCAGGCTTGTTGTGATGGAACCAACGGTCTGCAATCTAATTGTGTCTGAAAGATCTTCTATAAACCATTGTTTGAGTGCACCAGCCCCCAGATTTACAAATGGCATTGCCTACACTGGCATTCCAGAAATTTCGTACGTGGCCTTTTCCTGCTTGTCAAATGCGAACGTGATTGTTATTTCTATTATTTTTAAGTGTATGGCTAAATCTTTCGTAAAACTCCTCTGTCGTGAACTCTAGTCCTCAGTCAGTGATCGAGTCTGTGGCAGTGACCTCCCTGTTTGCACAAGAGTTGGGGCAAAAATAGTTGAGTGTAGTTAAGTTCTTGGGTAAGGCTTTGTGTGATAGTGTTGACCGTGCTATTAAAATATTTCATTTAATATATTTAAGCTAAAACTCGCTGAACCGTGAAGAGAGGTAAACGATGAGAGTAGATGTGCTTATATGGGAAACACTCAGAGGAAAAGATGGGATGTCCAATATCCTCTGGTTTTCTAGAAGAGTTTAGTACCTTTTTAATGCATGTTTAAAACCCCCAAACCCTCCAGATCGTTAACATAAATATTTAATCGGGCTTAATAAGGTAGTTAAAGTGTTATGCTAATTCAGTGAGTATTTTATGTAAATGTGTTCTTCTGATCCCTTGGTGTAGAACACAGTTCTGAAATGTGATGGAAACTTTCCATCTACAAATACAGGGTATTGTCACCCTGTGGAATGACCCTGAAGAGTACCATATCGCGGGGTCATGTTTGTCTTTCCAATTTATGTCTTCAAGCAAATTTTATTGCATTTAAAACTCCATGTAAAATGCGTGAAGTTCCATCTTAAAATGTAGTTTGTCTTCTTTAGTGTTAGTTCTTTGGAGTTCTGGAGAGAAATGTGTAAGGAATATTTTGAATAACTTGTTTGACTGTAAACCACTTTTAGGGAGCAGTTAAATACACGCTCTGGTTTTGGTTAAAATGTGTTGAATTTTTTGAGAAAGATTTTTAAAGCCAGTCAGTTTTCTCAAATACAAAGGAGGAATTTAGATTTTGAAATGCATCTTAACATAAAATAGGAACTTATCTACTGGCATCCTGCTTAACTTCATATAAGCTATGTGTTGTGGTGTATTTTTGTGGCATGTAAATTCCCTATCTAGATATTTAGTGGTGTGAAATGTCTGACAGCAACAAATTCCTGGTGCTCTCAGCTCAATTTTATCACCCATCTGCTAGTCTGCGGTTTGATCTCAAATGTAGCTTTTTTTTTAAGGCTGCAGCAAGGAAAGCTGAAGCTGCAAAGAGTAAAAACTTTGGATACTGGGCGTATAGAAGCTACTCTCCATGTCTCAAAGGAATTGGATTAATACAACAATGTGTTTGTGTTTTCAAGGGAGCACTGAAGCGCTGCCAATAAAGGGACTGTTGAAATAACTGTAGAGTCTTCCGTAGCTTCAATTATCTCCACCACATGCAAAGTGGTTTCTATCTTATTAAAATCAAGGTATTAAAGACGACTGAGTCATGAAGATAAAGGAGGGTTGGGTTTTTTTTATCTAGTGAGAGGCCTGAGAATGGAGTTCATAACATCACTGATGTGTTGGTGCTGCTTCTGGATGAAATTCACGGGACTGGACTTCTCTATACAGGGATTCAAAAAGTAGATTCCCAAAGCCGGTCCCACAGCTTGTAAAGCTGGATCTTTACTTCTAAAGGAAATCTTGGAAGTCAAGGATCCTGAACCTCATTTCTTAGGACTCGATATTTCACAAGAGATTGTAGCCATAGACAAGACAAAACCTGTATTACTATTACTCCTTGCCTTAACCATATCGTATAGCTCCCTCATGAAGTTGGTATTCTGATACGATTCTATTAGCTAGCAGAAGAAGGTTATTATTTATTTTGCAGATTGTCTCTTGTCTTCATAGCATAGAAATGGTCAGAAAGGTTTGATTCCTTGTTATAATTCCTTTGGCAGCAGTTCTGCCCCTGTGCATGCTTTCCCTGTATCCCCCCTCTCACATCGGAGATGGTTGCTTCAGCTTTCTCCACATGTCCTACAAAGACAGCGAGATTGTCCCTTGTTTGAGTTACCTGTTCAGGTGCCTTCTCCTGAAGCTAGGTATGGGAAACAGTTGATTTGGGAGAGGCATCAAGTGTCACAAGTAGTTGTAGCCTTACTAGATGGGATGGTACCCAGCATCCTTAACTGCGTTAGGAATGGGCACGCTTGATGTCCACAGCAATAAAAAGCTGTAATCTTTATTTTTAAAGGTATCAAATGGTGAAAGATATAACTGGATCGATACCATAGTTTGAAAACCGGTGTTATCTCACCTACCAGTGCAGTCATCCACCTGTTTGGTGTTCCTGTATAGAAGTAACAAAGCTTCTTAATTTAAATAACTCTTTGAAATTACTATTGAAAATGCTTTATGCCTATGGCATAATTCTGACTAAACTGCAAAGCCCTTAATGACTGATGGATTGTGGAAAATACTGGAGGATAGTTTTTAAACACTTAAGAATGAACCTAGGGATGGGAAGTCCTGGCAAGTTACAGATGCTGCTGGTGCCAAGAGCAGTATTGAAGGGAAAATGCAGATGTCAGACAATAGTTCTTAAAGTTTGTGTAGCCTGAGTGTGTGAAACGCAGGTAGCTGATGGCAGCAGTTCATCTGAGTGTAGCTGTAAACAAAGAGACAGCTGTAAAGGGATGAGGGATTTATAGTATAACTTTGTAGAGTAATTGCAAGCTTTACGCTGAAGAATGTCTCCTGAGGCGCTTTGGGAGGTTCCAGTGAAATATGTCACTGTAGTAATTTAGCTGTAGCTGGAAACAAACTCATTCCTTTCTGTTTTGCTTCAGCAGCAGTGTTAGCCTGATTTCTTCCTCTACCCACCCCAAAATTGAAGTTGAGTTGGTATTTATTAGCTCTCTGATGTGAGAGGTAAAGGCAAGCTGGAGTGAAGCTTGGCTCCGTGGTATCCTTACCCCTCTTGGTTCACCTGGGCAGGCTTCTGGGAACCTGTCAAAAGCTGGAAACTTGGAGAGAGAGGAACCAGGAGCACAGTATGAGGTTGGTGGGACTGGAGTCACTGGGCAGTGAGGCCAGGAAGTCACTGGGGCTTCTGAACTCGGGGAGGAATGATGGAAGTAGGAACTGGTGCTGTTGCTGTAGCAAAAATTAATTTGGCTGGAGAAGATCATGTTGGTAGCACTGAGGAGCCTTGAATTTGTGCTGCTCTGTCCCTAAACTTTCAAATGAATTCAATGGTTAATTGGTTCATTCAGCCACGTGACTTGTGTATTTTAAGAGAATGGCCACATCTTGAAAGAAGAAATGTCTGCTGTGTTTAAAAGTGGCTGTGTCACTGGCTTTGCCAAAACGCATTCATGAGAGGTGATATCATGCGTCTCCTCTGACAGCTTCGTTTTTTCTTTAAAATGTTTCCCTTTCTTTCTCTGTTGTATCAAGATGCCAGGTTTAGGCAAAAAGGTTGAAGGAACCTTGAAAAGCTTTACTGCTTCAATAACGTGTCCAAAATGTAAAGCCAAGGTAATTTGAGAAATGTGGTGCTTGACCTGTGATGCTGCTGGAACTTGCTGCTGGAATCAGAGGAACTGGCCAAACCAGTAAATCCACTGTGTAGAAAACAGCATTCTGGGGAAAAAACCAAACCCTCCTTCAACATATCCTTCATAAATCAAATAAATATGCTAATGACCAAGAAAGTCAACGCAGAGTAAGTAGTTTAATATTGAAATAAAAATGATTGTGTCATGACAATAGAAAAATTTCTACTATAAATTTCACTTGTCAAAATTGCTTCTTCCTAGTATTTCTGGAGATACTAAATGTTCTGCTTGGGGAAAAAGAAGGATTTCTACTTGTTGTGTAGTACAACCATTTAAATAGAATTTGTAATCAGTATTTGTTGTGGCTGTTGTAATGAATATAGTTAAATCCAGCTGGTGGCCAGTCACAAGTGATGTTCCCAGGGCTCAAGACTGGGGCCAGTTCTGTTTAATATCTTTATCAGTGAGCTGGAAGAAGAGATGGAGAGCACTCTCAGTAACTTCACAGACAATACCAAGTTGGATGGGAGTGTTGGCCCTGCTAAGGGGGTAAGAAAGCTCTACAGGGGGATCTGGCCAGGCTGGATGGCTGGACTGAGGCTAATGGTGTGAGGTTCAAGAAGGTCAAGTGCCAGGTCCTGCCCTTGGGTCACACCAACCTCATGCAGCCCTACAGGCTGGGGGAAAAGTGGCTTGGAGCTGCCTGGCAGGAAAGGACCTGGGGGTGTTGGTCAACTGTGGGCTGAACATGAGCCAGCAGTGTGCCCAGGTGGCCAAGAAGGCCACCAACATCCTGGCCTGGATCAGGAACAGCATGGGGAGTAGGACTCAGGAGGTGATTGTCCCCCTGCAATGAGCACCGGTGATACCTCACCTTGAGTGCTGGGTCTAGTTCTGGGCCCCTCATCACAAAAAAGACATTGAGGGGATAGAGGGGATCCAGAGAAGGGGAATGGAGCTGGTGAGGGGTCTGGAGCGTTATTAAGGGTTATTAATCATTGGAATGGGCTGCCCAGGGCAGTGGTTGAGGCACCATCCCTGGAGGCATTTAAAAGATGTGTAGATACAGTGTTGTATGACATGGTTTAATGGTGGACTTGGCAGTGTTGGGTTAATAGTGGGATTTGATGATCTTGAAGATCGCTTCCAACCAAAACAATTCCATGATTCCTTGGATGTCTGTCTTGGGGCTGCCCTGCCCATGAGTTCTGAAATAATCAGGTGCATCCACTGTAAGTTTCAATGCATCTCACTTTCAGCAATTAGTGTACCTCAGCCTGGAACTGATTATAAACTGACACCATATTCTAGAGGCATCCTCAGGTCAGAGACACTGAACAGTCAGTCAGAGGAGAAGGTGCTGTGTGTTCGAAGATAAAGTAAGTTCTCTTTGAAAAATTCATTTCTGTGGAATAATTTCTTCATCCCGTGGGGTCTGATGTAAACAGGTGCATTGTGTCAACCTACTAGAATTTTGAAAAGTAGAGTGTGTATCTCTTCAGTTTGGGTCTAGTCACTTTCTTGCCTTTTTTTTTTCCCCTATAGTAAGTATCCTTTTAATTATTTCAAAGTTTTCAGAAGTACCTATCATTTTTAATAGACATTGAAAAAAAAAATTTTCACCTGGGGAGGAATAACCTCCTGCACCAGTACAGGTTCCAGGCTGACCTGCTGGAGAGCAGCTCTGAGGCAAAAGACCTGGGAGTCCTGGTGGACTGAGGGGAGGATCTGACCAACACCTAGAAATACTTCAAGGGTGGGTGTCAGGAGGATGGGGCCAGTCTCTTTGCAGTGGTGCCCAGGGACAGGACAAGAGGGAATGGGCACAAACTGGAACATAAGAAGTTCCATCTGAACATGAGGAGGAACTCCTTTGCTGTGAGGGTGTCAGAGCCCTGGCAGAGGCTGCCCAGAGAGGTGGGGGAGTCTCTGTCTCTGGAGACATTCCAACCCCCCCCCTGGAGACGTTCCTGTGGGACCTGCTCTGGGAGGGGGTTGGACTGAATCTCCAGAGGTCCCTTCCAACCCCATATCAATTTGTGATTCTATGTAACACTGGTGGCCCCACTCCGTTGCTGAATCTCAGGATGATGCTGTGATATCCCTATGACTAGTGGGGACTTTGGTCACCACGTGTGCCCCTGTGATAGCCTGATACTGATAATCAACTCAGAAGAGGAGCAACTTCTGTGCTGCCAGGAACCATGTTTCCTGTAATTGCAGGCTGGCTGGGACCGCGTTGTTGCTCAAGGGATAAAGTGGATTTAATTAGTTAGACTTTTATTTTAAGTCTTGAAGTGCTGGAGTGTGTGTAGAGGAGAGCTTCCAAGCTGGTGAGGGGTCTGGAGAACAAGTCCTGTGAGGAGAGGCTGAGGGAACTGGGCATGTTGAGTTTGGAGGAGGCCTCCTTGCCCTCTACCACTCACTGACAGGAGGGTGTAGAGAGGTGGGTTCTGGCCTCTTCTCCCAAGGGAATAATGACAGGACCAGAGGAAATGGTCTGAAGTTGCAGCAGGGGAGGTTCAGGTTAGATATTGGGAAGAATGACTTTACTGGGAGAGTGGTCAAGCACTAGAACAGCCTGCCCAGGGAGGTGGTGGAGTCACATCCCTGGAGGTATTTAAGAAACGTGTAGATGTGGCACTTGAGGGCATGCTCTAGTGGCTGAGTGGGTTGTGTTTTTTATGACGTTTTGTGATTGTTTTGTGTGTGTGTGTAATGTTGGACTTGGTGATCTCAGAATGCTTTCCAACTGAGAATTCTGTCATTCTGTGAAATATATATTTGCCTTAAGTTTAAGTCCACAAAAACATTTCTGAAAAACAATATTACATTTCAGATTTAATTCTGAAACTCAGGGCTGCTACACAAGTGACAACTGGCAGCTTCTGGGAGTTTAAAGGTAATATATATTATATACCTGTGTGTGGTGAGGTTTGCAGTCTGGCTGCCATCCCTGCTTCCTGATGGGAAACAACTTGTGGATCAGGGAGGTAGCAGGGACACGGAGTTAAAATGTTAGCAACCAGCCAACCCAAACCCATATTTTCTTGAAGCGAAGCCTGATTGCCTAATTTTGTGGGTGAGATTGCTGGGGTGGATTTTTGTTTTGCTTTGTCTTGTTCAGAATTTAAATCTATGAACTGACAAGTAGCAGAGTTACATTTTTAGTGCCCGAGTCCCAAAGGCGAATGTCTCTGAATTAGAGATTCCAGTGGTGGCAAAGGCTCGGTGGATCTGCTGGTGTTTGCTTACCGAGGCGCTGGTGTGTCTGACCTCATTGGGTGGTAAATTCCAGCTTTTGTTCTTGGCCCTTTCTGAGGCTCCAC
Source organism: Nycticryphes semicollaris (assembly GCA_013400055.1). Lineage (NCBI taxonomy): Eukaryota > Metazoa > Chordata > Aves > Charadriiformes > Rostratulidae > Nycticryphes > Nycticryphes semicollaris. The sequence continues at coordinate 184,788 of VXBJ01000813.1, forward strand.
AGACTTTAAAACTCAACGCTGCCTGAAAAATTGCTTCTCGCCGTCTCCTTTGGATAATTCGACCTTTGGAACCTGAGAAGTTTTCCTGTAAAGTATTGGCTTTAATTAAAGTTACTTCATTCCTTCAGGTGGTTGCGGTGCTGCTCTATTGCTTTACAGCTTTGACACCTGAAAACTGAATGGTGAAGTTTAGTGACAAAGTGAAAATGAGTTTTGAGCTATATTAGTCTTTTTTTTGCTTACAAAGAAATAACTCCAAGTATATCATTTTCAGTTAGATGGGGGGGAAAAAAAAGTCATATTTCATTATATCAAACACTTCCAGAGCTTAAATTAAATGCCTTTAAATGGGGTAACAGTCATGATGCTCTCGATCCTAGTTTTGATGTGTCTATATACTTAAAATCACAGAATCATAGATCTGTCTAGGTTGGTAGGGACCTTTAAGATCATCTCGTCCAACCATCAACCTAACTCTGATTAAAGACAAAACAAACCAACCAAAACCCCATCACTAACCCATGTCTCTCAGCACTATGTTAACCCCTGTTTGAATCCCTCCAGGGATGGTGCCTCCACCACGTCTCTGGGCAGCCTGTTCCAAGAATTAATAACCCTTTCTGTGTANGATCACCCCCTGAGTCCTACTTTCTTACACATCTCTGATACGCTGTGGATTTTTAATGGAAATCACTTACTCCCTTTCATTGTGAAAGTGGTTGCATTCAAAGTGTATTTTCTTCTAGCAGCCAAAATTTCACTTCAAGACAAGAAATACCTAAGTGTCTGCCCAGTCCATTGGCTCCAGTAATTAACTGCAGTGCATTGTATTAACGCGTTGAGTGTCTGTGCAGAAGATTAATTATGCTCTGACTCATGGTCGGACCTCATTGCAATAAACAAGAAACTTCCCCTCTTTTTTTTCTGGGAATCTTTTCTGGCAAATTTAAAGAAACAGCTAATTTCTGTACATTGTGAGGGTGGCATTGCTGGTTTGGTCAGGTGCATCGTGGGAAACAGCATAAATACAAACCAGAGAGCCTTCCAAATTGTCAGCATCTGCTGTTATTCTGCTTTTTTTGGTTTGTTTTTTCTCCAAATAGTGAAGTGGAGCCTTGGCAGGATGTACTGTGATACCTGCCATGTCTCCCGTGGAGGTCACCCTGTAGCATCAAGCTGCTGCCAGAAGGTTGGGGTGGGTGAAACTTCTGGACTTCGCCAAGGACCTTCAGTTGGCCGAGTCCTCACAGCGATACTTCTTTACTTGGGTTTCTTGTTGAATTTAGATTTATCTGCATATCCTGACTGAAAATGTTAATAATGGAAATTGGATATTTCTTAGGTTTTTTACCTCTGTGTTTTTAATTACATCCTTGTCTTAAAAGGGACCGGATGAGAGAACTTTAAGGAGCTGGGTTTCGTGCAGGTGTTGTGCATATGGCACAAAAAAGACAGGATTAAATGAGTTACTCTATGTGCAATCACTATTATTATTTTTTTTTTGACCATGCCGTTTCAAAAACTATCAGTTGAAAATTCTTATAAACCTTCGGTATTTGGAATCATCTGAATGATTTTCTCCCCAGTCTGTAGTTGATAGAAATTTATGTGAGATCTCACGTAGGAGGATGTTTCCTGAGGAATTCTTGGCTGGTGGAGAGAGATGATGGCATACATCCGTGTGTGTGCAAACATTAAATCTAAATGTGTGTGTATGCTTGTGTTTCTTGTGTGTGTAGCTTCCGTGGAACTGCTCAGCCTGTTAATAACTACTCATATGTAATGAGGTATCTTGGTTTAGTGATGTCTTAGCACTGTCTGGTAGCTATTACTGATACTGCTTGCATGAACTCCCTTAACCTGTGTGAGCAGGGCTTGTAAATTCATTTATCTGATGGCTCTTTTGCAACCCCTGGCTGTCACACAAGCCTGGTGGCTCCCAAGCCTTCGTCTACCTTCTGCAGCTCCAAACAACCCTGCGCTTCCAACCGCAGCGATGCTTTTGGGTCTCTCGGTACCAACAGCTTATGCTGCTTCCGTCAGGGGACACATCAGCTGCTGCGGTGGTACCACGATGACTTTTCTTCCATGAGCACCTGATTTGAAGGAGATCTTAGTACTAATAATTATTATTACTATATAATAATAAAANATATTTATATATAATATATAATAAAATACATTATTACTAATAATACTAAAATTTGAAGGTGTAATTGGCCTACTGTCTGTGCTGAAATAAACAGTAAAACTATCCCTTGAAGGCTTTCCCATTTCTCCTCTGAAAATAGCTCGAGAGGCCATGAGACTTGTAGATTCAGCCCCTGGGTAATGGGAGGAAAGCGATTTGTTTGTTCACCAACTTTCCAGCAGCTCTGTAATGGATCTCTCGTGGCTGATCCATGTGACTGGGCTGCTCGTAAATTGACCACGCTTGAGTGCACTGATGACAAAATAAACGAGTGGATTATTTTTCACAATGGGCTGTTATGACTGACAGTGATTAAATTATGAGAGATTGCAGAGCACATTCTTTGAGTGGCTACAAAGAGAGCTGTCTGTTCAGAGCAGCGGGGAAAGTACATTGCGTTTCTGTGTTCCTATTCTGAAAGAGTAAAGTGATGCATAAAGGAGATGCTGAGCCCTGGGACAGCAGTGGAAGTCCACAAAGTCCTAGTTTCAGATTTGCTGAGCGTTAGGATGTTTAATTGTTTGCACTTAAAGATTCGGAATAGGTCCCCTGGGTCGTCAACAATTGAAAGTAAACACATAACATGGTTCAAGACCTTTACAAGTGCCATTGAAAAGTTGGGTTGGTTTCTTCATCTTAATACTTTTTTAGGGAAAAGCTGCCCCAAAACCTCATTCATTTGTTGTATGAAAAAAAAAAAAGCACTTAACTTGCATTTAACATAATTATCCCGGAGGTGTATACCTATTCCTGCTTATTTCAGAAGTTCTCCAACGGTTTCCCAATTTCTTTCCAGTGTAGTGTTAGTGTAGGGTTCAGGTTTCCTTGTCCCATGGTTAGGGGAGCTCTGAAAGCTGCTGTAGCTTTTGCATTACAGCAACCCAATGAACAAAACGTGTGTGTAGGTTTATAACACACTTGTGATTATATCACTTTTATTCAGAAGCAACGTGGTACAGAGTGTTCTGTAAGTCAAACGTATTTAGAGGGTTCATTAAGAATTAACATTAATTACTTCAAACACCTTGAGCTGTTTGGATATTTATTTTTTTTCTGTTCTTTGCATTTATTTTAGGTACTACAACATAGGATGTGCTATTCAATACTGATTGTTGTTGTGGTGACAGGTGGAAAAATAATAGGGCAGTTACCGTTCACCCTTTATTTGTATGTTTTTATTGTCTTTTCCCATGAAAGTCAAAGAAACAAGGCAAATTAAATTCTGCACGAAGTAGGGAAAATGTTGTAGTCCGTTATTCCAGAGTATTACCTGAGCCAGGGAGTAGAAACAGAAGTTGGTTGACATGATTTAGCTAGAGCTGATTGCTGGCACAGATGTGACTTAGTTTGTCTTCTCAGTTCTTCTACTATCATGTCTTTTTTTAATGTAGAAACTGGGGAGCAACCCAACAGTGCTTGCTTCCCTTTAGGTGCAAAAGTGATACAAGCATTGACTAAGATGTGAAAAGAACTCTTTTGACAGGGAATCCCTTTTCCAGTGTACTTTGTGAACAGCTCACTTTCTAACAGGTCTTTATCTGCTCTTATGTAGATGCTGTGTAGAGGCTTAATGTGTTTAGTGAGCTTTGTATATTTTTTCTGATACAGGATCATAGAATCATAGAGTTGTCTGGGTTGGAAGGGACCTTCCAGATCGTGTCCAACCATAAACCTAACTCTGATAAAACCCATCACTAACCCATGTCCCTCAGAACCACGTCTGCCTGGCTTTTAAATACCTCCAGGGATGAGGACTCGACCACTGCCCTGGGCAGCCTCTCCCAATGTTTGACAACTCTTTCAGTGTAGAAATTTCTCCTAATATTCAATCTTTCAGCCTCCTTTCTCCCTCCTAAAACAACTGTTCTGTTTTACAGGTGTATATTCAGTTCAGACTTAACTGAATGATGTGGGACATGAAAGAATGCAGTACACCACCCTAGTGCTGGTTGTGTGTGGGGGCCCAGCACTCCCCACTCTGCCTTGTTCTGTGTGTCAGCCTCCATCCTCTCCTCACACTTGACTTTTCAGCTCCTGCCACAAAACCCATGGAGCAGGAGGTGGGCTGTGTTGTCCATCACCTCACCTTTCCTCTCTCTCATCTTCCTGAGCAGCGAGGGGGGTGCGTGTGTGTGTGTGGTGGCCCAGCAGAGTGCTGGAGATCTCTTGTGTTGTCAGCCTGGTGAAGGGTGGTCTTGGAGTCAATATCTCAAGGTGACACGAATGAAGAAACTTCTAGCTCTATTGAGATCATAACATAAAGTTGGCATCTAAACTTGAGGGTTTTCTAGCTTTGCCATACATGGAACTTTACTGTTCCTGGTTATCTTTCTTTCAGAAAAAACTAAACCCTCAAACCCTCACTGTCTTCCTGAAAGCTTAAACTGATGACTTTAGAAGGGCTTCACAGGTGTCTCAAATGACAACTTTGAACATTTTTAGAAAGTGGCTTTACAGAATCTTATGGTCACTTCACCAATGAACTTGAAGATCTTAATCATTTAAATCAGGCTTCCAGAGCTGTTTGAGCACCTGTGACTAAAGCAACCTAAAAGAATTTCAAAAACACAGCGATACAAACCAAACTATTTCATAGTAAAATTACCTGTTTTTTTTTTCTAAACAGAGCTTATAAATATTAGCTTTTTTCCATCAACATAATTTTTAAAGACTAAGGCCTTTTCTTGGATCACTCTTAACAAAGTGCTGAGAACTAGAAAAAGAAAAATTTGCTCTAACGTAGCTTCTTAAAACTTGTTTGCATTCCTCTTACTCTTGCTATGTTTCCTGAAGGGATTAAACACTAAGTAGAAGAAATATTGCTCACCTTCCAAGACACTTGAGTATTCTTTCTTTTTCCACGGGCCTCTAATGCTAGGAATTAACTAAAAGACAAATGGCATCTCCCTCTTACGGTTTTTCTTTTGATAGTTGATTTTTGTTTCTGGTGGGTTTATTTTCATTTACTAAAGGATATACTAAAGATTAGTTAGAGCCAATTGCTAAGGTAGTTTCATGGTTTAAAACTGAGAAGAAAAAAAGAATTTGATGTATCTGCTACCTCTGCAAACAGAAAAACCTGCTGGGAGTGGAGTAATGTAGAATATATGTGTTTTTGCTGAAACTTTTCTACTCGTTCTTTGGCTTGGACAATTTACTGCTTAAACAAATGCAGTCTTTTATGAAGAGCAAAGATGAGGGATGTTCCTTCGTCTGCTGGGCAGGAGCAGATTGCAGGTCTCCACGTATTTTACCTCGTAGGGAGATGAAGGGAGCCTGTGCAGCACACGCTGCCTAAACCCTGGCTCAGATTGAGCAGTCGTAAAATGGATTGGTGACTTAGGCTATTCATCCCAGCCAGGACGGCTTAAAGGAGGTCACCGACAACGTCAAACAGAGTGTACAATCCTTTTCTTCCAGATAGGCTTTGCCTTGGGTTTTTTTTTTTTGTCAGGCAGGTTCTTTCAGAAGCATTTAAGGCCTTTCCACTTTCATCTCCGTTAATCAGGGGCTGTTCGGGAAGAGATTCCCCGTGAAAGGAGCTCCAGTGTTGGTTTTTGGTGCCTGTAATCCCTTCAGTTAGGGTATGTGGAGGTCTTCAGAGACTGTGGATCGAGAACATCATCAATTCCTGCTTTTCAGAACTTTGGGAGATTAGAGCAGAAAAATCTAGTGATTTATATCATTCTCAGGTTTGATTATCTCTTTGTCTTGAGAGGATTTCTGTTGTTTCTCCAATTATTGGGGATGTTGAAAAGTCTAACGAACATACGTTGTGATGCACAGAAGAGGAAGAACCAAATTCCCTTTGTTTCAGCCTCCCAAGACATCTTTGATATTCACTATACTGGTTTCCAGTAGCTTTGGGTAGAAACACACCACACACCCCCAGTACTAGGTAGTAGTGTAGTTTTGATTAAATAATTAGCTGCAGAAATACATTCTCTATTTCTGAAGCTGTTTCATTCATGTTTAATATTTGATTGTGGCATAAATTGTGATTAGTTGAACAGTTTTTCAGTACAGAGCAGATTTAGGTTGGATATTAGGAATAGGTTCTTTACTCTGAGGGTGGTGGAGCACTGGAAGAGGTTGCCCAGGGAGGTGGTTGAGGCCCCTTCCCTGGAGATATTCAAGGGGAGGCTGGAGGAAGCCCTGAGCAACCTGGTCTAGTTGGGGGTGTCCCTGCTGACTGTGGGGAGGTCGGACTAGATGACCCTAGAGGTCCCTTCCAGCCTGGACCATTCTATGATTCCATGGGGTTTTGGGGTTTTCATCAGTTAGCAAATAAAGACCTTCACATAATTTTAGCAAATAGCTTATTCTGCTGCTTCTCCTGTGGATATGACTTGAAAGAGAAATCCAGTTTGTGTGCTGAACGTCCTTTTTGTTCAGGTGAGATGTTAAACCCTCTGGACGTGAGCCAGGCTTTTGACCCAGCCTGGCTTTCTAGCAATGGTGAGGGAATTAAGAGTGGAAGGCATAGGGCTTAATTGATAATCAGGAAGACTCTAAAAAAAGTAAATAAGATTAAGTGAAGGTACGAGAGGGGAGGGAGAAGAAAAGAGGATGGAGGAGCTGTTTACACATGAAACTAATGTGAAGTGAGAAGAGAGTCTGTGCATCGCAAGTGGTGAAGCCCACGCACCACAGCTTCAAACAACCTTCTCTGTGTCTTGGGAATTTTAGGGAATCTCTTTCCTATCGCAGGATTATGGAACGTTGTGCTCGCCATAATTCTTTTTCCACCATTTCCATCTAAATATCTCTATTGTATATAAATATACATATTTAAAAGGCTTATCTGTGCATCTTAGTGTGGAGTAGCACAAGCCGGTAATACATTTCCAGAATAAGGATTATAGAAATAACTTCTCAACTTCTTTGAAATCTTTTTGGATGGTTTAGCAGAATTCACATTTCCTGTGAAGCAGGCTACGATATTTTGGTTTTTGTAACTTCTGTGGGATGAAGAATTATTTTGTCTGTTCAACAATTTGAAACTCTTATTTGGAAGTCAGGCTGAGCATGTTACACGGGTATCTCAAAGGGAATGCCTCGAGCTACATTTCTGTCTCCTTTTCCCAAGAAGCTGACTTTAATCCTTACAATTTTTATCTCAAATAGTGTTGCAGTGTATTTTGCAGATACGGCGCAGTCCGAAATCCATTCTGCTTTGTTAAAGAAGACAATGAGACGTTGTGTTAATTGGCATAAGAAATGTATGAGAAATGTGGCAATTTTTCTGTGCCGGGGGGGGAAAAAACCAGCAAGCCTGCTCATTCATTCTGCTTCAAGTATGGAATTGTTTCTGTGTAAACGTGGTCACGGGGATTAATGAAGTCGCAGGGAATCGCTTGATGGCAGCGGTACCTCATAAAAGGAATCTGCCAACACAGAATTCCTTCTTCACCTGTTGCGGATGAGAATTGATCTGTTTGTGTGTGACCGTGGTGAATCCGAATTCCCTTGCATTGGGATGTAGAGTTAGTGGTGTCTCTCCTCCGGGCTCGGATTTGACCTCGGATTTTTAGTACAAGCATGAATTAGCTTGGAATGTTCAACGGGAAAATGTTACATCACTTGAGAAGAACGAACTTTCAGCCTGTAGAAGAGTTATTTCAGTGGAGACTGAGCTGGGAAAACTTCTGACCTAGGTTATAATTTTAAAAGCGAAGAAGCTCATTTCATATCTCCTCTGTAGTTTTCACAACTCCCACATACCCCAGTACTGGCCCTCTGTACATCTAATACAATTTCTATGCATGCCTAGAAGATCTAATAATGTAAACACCTTAAAAAGCCTTATTTCCACTTTCTCTTTCCTCTATGAAGTTTGGAAGTATTGCTGTTCTCAAAGCAAACCTAAACTTCTCCTGTGGACTGTAACCCTTATATTTTTGGAGAGAAATGACCTCTGGGTTTCAACTGAAAATGACTGAGAGGAGAGGCTCTGATGTCTTCTTACCTGGAACGTCTAGAAGTACTTGATGTCAGTAAGAGAGGAGGCCTTGAGACCTCGTTTTGTTCTGCTTTTACTACTGTCCTAGTGATCGCGATGTGTGTGTCACTTCATAGCGCCTGAGTGTCTCTAGCTGTAAAAAAACCCAGAAATATTTCTATAGATAAGCCAATTTTATAACTACCACAACACATTTTATGTCTTCAGATAGGTATTTTAGGCAGGTGTTTCATCTTTGAGCTCTTCAGCAAAAAGCAAGTGGGATATAGAATCACAGAATGGTTCGAGTTGGAAGGGACCTTCAAGACCATCCAGTTCCAACCCCCTGCCCTGGGCAGGGACACCTCCCACCAGACCAGGTTGCTCCAAGCCCCATCCAGCCTGGCCTTGAACCCCTCCAGGGATGGGGCAGCCACAGCTTCTCTGGGCAACCTGGGCCAGGCTCTCACCACCCTCACAGCAAAGAAGTTCTTTCTAGTATCTCATCTAAATCTCCCCTCTTTCAGTTTAAAACCATTGGCCCTTATCTTATGGCTCCATTTCTTGATCAAGTGTCCCTCCCCATCTTTCTAGTAGCCCCTTTAGGGACTTGGAAGGGGCTCTAAGGTCTACTCGGAGTCTTCTCTTCTCCAGGCTCCCTCTGATCATCTTTGTGGCCCTCTGCTGGACCCATTCCAACAGGTCCATCTCCTTCCTGTGTTGAAGACTCCGAAGCTGGGCACAGTGTACCAGATGGGATCTCATCAGTGCAGAGCAGAGGGGGAGAATCACTTCCCTCAACCTGCTGGCCGTGCTTCCTTTGATGCAGCCCAGGATACGGTTGGTTTTCTGGGCTGTGACCGCTTGTTGGCATCGCACATTAAGCTTCTCATCCACAAACACACCCAAGTTCTTCTCCTCATACAATTCATGGTATGTTTTAAAACCAGAAATAATCTTACTAGGGAGGAACGAGTGAGCTGATGTAGTTAAAATATTGTCCATTAAGCCTTGGTGGTGAATGGTCGCAAAACATAGACGTGTAGATAGGCCTGAAAGACCAAAATGAACTAAGCAGAATTCTGTCATTTTAGGGATTCAGTTTTTCCACTTTTCCACTTTTCACTTAATCCATTAGACAGTCCGAAGTAAGCATTTGCTGCTTAAAAAATAAATATATAAATAATTGCACGTGCAAAGGAAGGAGCACTCTGTTTAAATCTTACACTAGAGGAACAGCAGGTGTCGGAATTCATCGTTAAATTAATGTACAATAGTGAAGATGCTACTGGAAAAGTCTTAAATTAACATCTTGCCTCTTGTGAGGCATTCGAATACACAGGAAAGACAAGAATGTTTTTACAAGAGCCTAAAATGTGTGGAAACTGTGTCATAAGGGTAGTGGGTTTAAGGGTTTCACTTTGCCCACTTTTGTCCCAAGTGCTTTTACCTTTTCCCACACAAATGCTGTTGAGGTCAAACTACTTTTCTGGGCAGGATTTTATCTGTGAGAGTGAAACGATAGTTCCTGGATCTCCTGCGGCCTAGCTCTTGAAGGACCAACTCTTGGACATGTCACGTTGTGCCCAGGAGCTTCTCCAATGTAATTTATCCCATACTGGGATAGTGGTGTCTTCCCACCCTGCCCCCTCGCTGGCCTCACTGGTTTTTGGCTATTACACAAATAGTGACCTTTTTTCCTGTTTTGTCTTCAACGTCTGTTTCCTGTTTTCTCCTTTCCTCCCCTCTCCCCCCATATTTTGTTCCCGACTTTCTCTCCGGTGGTGTCTTTTCTTTCTCTTGTCATTTTGCTTGGTTTTTCCCAAGTTTTTTATTCATAAAAAAACCCCCAAAAAATCCAAACAAAAAATCGAACTTACTGAACGTTCATTTGGATGTTGTTCATGCTGTTTCCCAAAACTCAACTGTGTTACAAGGACAGATTTCTCCCCTCCTGACAGAGATGTAGACATTTTCCAAGTACTAGAAATTTCCCAGTCTTTAATTGGGTGAGATTAACTGTTTTGGCAGACTTGTGGAGTAGAACCTGACATCCCAGGCTTGTGGAGTAGAACCTCCCAGACTTGATCCAGACTAGAGCTCTGGTTCTTGGTCTCTGACATCTCACTTTGGGAACTATTGCTCAAGTGAGCTGGGTTTCTGAGGGAACGTGATGCAATTTTCAAATAACAAGAGTCTGAGTCTTTTTTGGTTAATCTGTACTTCCTATGGCTTCCCCCCAGGAATATGCTCTTGTGAAAAAAGCACAGTTATTAACCACTATATTATAGTCAAGAAAAATTTGAAATTAGTTTGGTCTCTTTATATGTTTATACCAATTTTCCCGTTCTCATTGCTTTATATTTCAAAGTACTTCAGAGAATCTGGAGTTCAGGAGAATTTGGGTAGGATGGGGGAAATCTGTGACTGTGAGCTCAAAAATGGTCTCGGATCTAAGTTTCAGCTGGGGAGAAGCACAGCCATAGAGAACAACAGTACACTTTCAAGTGTTTGTTCAATCAGCGCCTAAACTGATGAGCCCAAGAAGAGGCAAAGAAACCCCCAAACCCATACAGATTGGGAGCTTAATTAAAACAAATAAAGGTTTTTTGGTGGTGGTTTTTTTTTTTTTTTTTGGCATGGACTTCATAATGTTGTGCTACAAGTGTTTGTGTAATGAAATTGATGATAAATTGCTGTCAACCCGGGTTTGTCCTTGCCTCGGACTGTTTCAAAGCTTTGAAACTTCTCTGATTACATGGAACAAGAGCTGAAAATGTGGCCTGAGAAGGCAGGATAAAAACCTCTACTTAATTTGGCCTGAAATCTTCCCATAATAACACACTATCCCCACTTGCATGTGATCATTAAAAGGCTTTTCTGCAGTGGGTGAGGCTGCTTTTTGTGATGTGTGTTTATCTGGGAATGGCGTTGCCCTCGCGGTTTGGCAAATCACCGTCTGCTTTTTCCTCGTCTTTCCTGAGGACATTCTAAATACTCCCCCTCCTCTCTGTTCTTGGTGTTCACAAATGAGTTATTCTTTTAAATCTTTCTTATCTGTCGTCGTTCTCTAACTCTCCAAAGAAAACTTTGTTTAAATAGTTGCTCCCTTGGGACTTTCATGCATATCCTGTTATCTGTTTTATATTACAATCTTTCATGCTGGGAATGTCCTTCCAAAAAGCACAACATGGCTAAATCACTCCAATGACTAAAACCATGTTAAGTGCTGAAGTCCAGGCACAAACCCAGCTTTATTACCATAAAATTACCTTTTGATTCTTCCCCCTCCCTGTGTCCCCATTAGCATTTTTAGATTTATTTCTCACCTTTAGGGCATCACTTAATTTTGTCTAACGCAGAGATGCTGCAGCGGGTGAAGTGTTATTAGTGATGAAGCCACTGCTATAAAAGTGGGAAACATAGAAAGCTGCTGATATTTTCACTTTCCTAATCAAATACCAGCCTTGAGAAGAGCCTATGGGAGCGAGGAAGTTTTGGCTGCCGATTTTATTTCCTCAGTGAAGAGGCATCTCCCCTTCACTGCTGGTTTTTTGTTGTTGTTGTTGTTGCTTGGGATTAGCAATGCTACACTCCCACAGGAGCAGCAGATGGATATTTTTCCCAAAGAACAATTTTATCTGGAGTTTCGATACTTTATCATATATTTGAGTAAGCATAAGTATGTAGGAAAATGTTTGCAGTGTCCTGCTTTATAAATATCATTTGAGATGCGTTGTAATTATTGGGGGTGGAAACCACTGAGCACACTGATTCTTCTCTCTCAAGGGAATATTTGTGCTCCAGTAGCACAGGAAAGGCTCTGAGGTTTGGGGAATGTGGGAAAGCTGGCAGGAAATATAGAATGGTATTTCTTCATTGTAGCAGCAGTTGGGAATCATCATGCTGTAAACTATTCTATTTTTCATTTGTTTATTTTTCATGAAATATACTGTACATTCAATAGACTGGATTTGTTTACTTGATTGTGTGTCAAGATTTCTGTGGGTCATGGAATCATAGAATGGTTCAAGTTGGAAGGGACCTTCAAGACCATCCAGTTCCCACCCCCTGCCCTGGGCAGGGACACCTCCCACCACACCAGGTTGCTCCAAGCCCCATCCAGCCTGGCCTTGAACCCCTCCAGGGATGGGGCTTCTACCACTTCTCTGGGCAACCTGGGCCAGGCTCTCACCACCCTCACACCAAAGAATTTCTTCCTGTGATCTCATCTCAATCTCCCCTCTTTCAGTTTAAAGCTGTTACCCCTTGTCCTGAGAAAAAGTCCCTCCCCATCTCTCCTGCAGCCCCTTCAGACACTGGAAGCTGCTCTAAGGTCTCCCTGGAGCCTTCTCTTCTCCAGGCTGAACAACCCCAGCTCCCTCAGCCTGTCTTCACAGCAGAGGTGCTCCAGCCCTCTGAGCATCTTCATGGCCCTCAGCTGGACCCATTCCAACAGGTTCATGTCCTTTCTATGTTGAGGACTCCAGAGCTGGACACAGTGCTCCAGG
>VXBJ01000813.1:197561-209919 GCA_013400055.1 Nycticryphes semicollaris
TCATAGCAAAAGTTCTCCAACCCCCTGATCATTTTCGTGGCCCTCCTCTGGACCCCCTCCATCAGGTCCATGTCCTTCCTCTCTTGAGGGCTCCAGACCTGCACACAGTACACACAGGCCCTTCAGCAGTTAATTCACACACTGGTAGCAAAACAGCCAGCAATGAGGCAGCTAAAGTTTCCCAGCAGAAATCCAGGAATATTTCACTTTGCACTTAGTTGGAATTTGGATTAAGCTTGTTTAAGATTAATTGCCAGGGCTGCCATTTAACCAGGTATTTACAACTGCCTTCGTTAGGGATAGGAAGTGGTGTCAGCATCAATTTTTGCATTTCTACTTGGTCCTGATTCAGGAAGAATGATATATAAAAAAAAAAAAAATCAAAAAAGCCAGAGGATTCTACACCTGTCACCTGTATGAAGTAGTTTATTATTCTAATGCCCCTTTTCCCAAGTTTTTGTTTGCTTCAGTAATGTGCAAACATCAACCAGGATTGTTAAGGTGCTTTGCCAAAGGGGGCTGTTGTCTCTCTAGTGCTTGTGTTTGACAACAGCAGAAATGATGGAGTGCACTTTACAGCTGAGGTCCAGAACGGATGTCCTTGCCAAAAAAAGGCCCTTGTGTGGCTGTGTTTACACCCCGGAGCTTTGTAAACAACGTTTGTCCATTGAACTCCAGTCTTGTACGTGACAGAGCAAACTGTCTTAACGCATTTATTTGTCCGTTGGTTTCTGGCTGTCGTTCCCCAGCTGGATTAGCTGAAATAAAAAGCTCATCGGCGTTTTGAATGTCATCTCGGTAGCGTCAGCATCCGTGTGATGGTCACATACTGGTGAAATAAAGTTAGTGGTTTTATCTGCTCTTGAAAATTACCTGCAAGTGTGCTCTGCTCGTAGGGGTCTGTGAGTTGGAATCAGAACCACGGCTTTGTCCCTTCTCATTTCTTTTTCCTGACTTCAGTCCCTGTCTGGGGATTATTTCCTTCTTTTGCTCGCTGTTGTACATTTCCTAAACGTGTGAGATGGTAATAATTCTCTGTATGATTTCCACCCAAGGGGAAATGGATACTTGTCAAAACAATGATGTGCGTCTGGGTTTCCAGCATCCAGGAGCTTTATTACAGAGAATGCTCTCAGTTTGTAGGGAAAAAAACCGCCTCGGGTAGTAGGATATTATTTTTCAACCGAAGTTGGGAAGTGCTTTGATTGACCATGTTACTGTAATTGCCTTGGAAGCATACTTTATGCGAGAGCAAACTTAATCAGAGAATCACAGGACCATATGGGGTTGGAAGGGACCTCTGGAGATCATTCAGTCCAACGTCCTGCCAGAGCAGGGTCACCCAGAGCAGGTCCCACAGGAACGTGTCCAGGTGGGGTTTGAATGTCTCCAGAGATGGAGACTCCCCCACCTCTCTGGGCAGCTTCTGCCAGGGCTCTGACACCCTCAAAGGAAACAAGTTCCTCCTTGTGTCCAGATGGAACTTCTTATGTCAAGGCCAGGCTGGATGGGGCTTTGAACAACCTGGTCTGGTGGGAGGTGTTGGCAGGGGGTTGGAACTGAATGATCTTGAAGGTCCCTTCCAACCCAAACCATTCTATGATTCTATGTTCAAGTTTGTGCCCGTTCCCTCTTGTCCTGTCCCTGGGCACTGCTAAAAAAACACTGGCCCCATCCTCCTGACACCCACCCTTGAAGTACTTCTAGGCCTTGATAATTTTGTAAGTATAAAAAGAATCTGTCTTTAATTTTGCCAATAAATCGAATGAAAGTGAGAAATGAAAAAAAATGGTTGTGGCATCTAGAAATGAAGCATTTCTGTGTCAGAACAAGTTCAATAATTTGCAGAACCCAAACAGATGGAGCTTGGAGGGACAATGTTCCTCAGAGCAAATGACTTCTCACTGCTGGTTCTTATCTCCAGGACTGTGGTTATGAGGAGGTTTTGATATGAAAACCCACTGTGAACTCACAATCTTGATTTTAAAGACAGGGCAGAGGCTTTTCCCAAACTGTTGTTTTTAGTTTGTCGGTGGCGAGAACAGGAAAAGAGAGAGCCGTGTCTTGACCCCATGTCCATTTTCCGGCTGCTGGAATGAACTTGGAACTCAATCCCGGTTTTCCACTCAGCGTGCCCTTCTCCGGCGGTGTCAGGGCTGGGGTGGGGTCCCTCCTTTTCAATACAGCTTTGCAAAACGGCTGTGGGATTCTCAGCCCCTTACAATGTATTTTTTTTTTTCTCTTTTTTTCATCACAAAACCAGCTTCATAAACAGGTATCTCTGCATAAATACCCTGGCAAAGAGACGTTTCTTGAATGAAGATCTTCTTTGAGATTTATGTGGGTTTTTTTCTCCCTTGATGTGTCGGAGTGTTTGTAGATTGAAAAGCGGGAAGGAAGGTGTTATCACTGGAAGATGTAGAGACAGCAGTGACTGAGCGGCAGGATGGGTATTTGCTTAAATGTAAGCTCAGAGACATTTCGAGGTGGGCATCGCAGCGTGGGTACCTGTAGCACTTGGAAGGTATTTATGTTCTGATTTTGTTGAAATTTGGGGGTTTGCTTACGCTGAGCTTTGCAGGTTGTGTGAGTGGCATTATACAGACCCTGCAGTTCTCAGTACATTTCAGGTAGTTCCAGAAACAGTAATTTCTAATACTGTTTTCTACGTTTAATTAAATACTTTTTAGGCTCTTACCCAGTGTCAGGAGACAAATTTTAACAAAATAGTGTTTAAAGAATTCTGGGGTGTTTTCCTGTCTAGCAGTGGGATCTTTCCTTTCTGCAGAGCTGTTTCCCTTCGACTGAATTATCCTCTAAAATTAATCCTTTTGAGCTGTACATGGATTGTAGTAGCCAAGTTCTTCACCAGGCAGCAGAGATGCGGCAGGTGCTTTCTGGAAAGTTGGGAGTGGTAGGGAATTAGGGACGTGCTGGTGTGCTGCTTTAATGGGGAAAAAAGATTTTGAGAAACAGCTACATTCCTGGATTTTATTTTGGCTTTGCAGCCAGTTGAGGTAATCTCCCTCGAGTGGCTTCACAGCAACTTGTCAGCATAAATAGAATATTTTCACAATAACATTATCTAGACTAGAGATACTCACTCTGCGATTTTAGACAGAAATAACTTTCTCTGTCTCTCTTTCCATTTTCTCTGTATATCCTTGATTATATTTTTAATTATTATTTGGTCTGCAGAGTGCTCTTCAGAATTGCTCTGGTGCATACGTCGTTGTTTCAGAAGTATCTTTTAAGTTCGTGTCACCCTTCGTTAGAGACTTGTGTTTTTCTGGTGAGTCTTGTGGATGGCAAGGCAAGATGACACGTTTGGGACCATTTTTCAGCACTCCAAAAATCAGTTCTAGGGACTTGATGATATTTCTGCATTTCTATGAGGATAAAAATGTTTTCCTAGTACCGGGGGTAGGCTACTGCGTTTGGGAGGGAAACAGTGCCTGCTTGCAAATCCTCAGCTCTCTGATGGCACGGGTGTGCAGACAAAGGCTAAAAATAAACAAGTTACATTTATTAAAATGCAGTTATATGAAAACATTTCAGTTACTTGAGGTAACTTGGGAACCACACTTGAAATTGCCGTTTAAAGATCGACCTTTGAGATGTGCTGCCCATTTTTATTTTCTCTAGAGCTATTATGGCACCATCTGCTGACGGATGCACAGACCCGCAATGGCACTTTGCTCACCTGGTTCCCTCCCTGCAAAACAGCTTCAGTTTAGGAGGCAGCTGGGGCAGAATCCTAAGGGAAAAAAGTGATTTTTCAGTTGGCTTTTGTTTGGGGTAAATATTTTTAGCAGGAGATAATGGCAATAGTCTGAATCGTAACAGAGCCTTAGTTGTCTGGTCACCTGGATTATTGCATACGGCTCTTCCACGAACTGTGAGGCTTTGAAAGAAATAATTTGGGAATTTTTTTGAGGCTATATGTGGCATAGGGTTGTTCTTGATATTCTTTATCAGCACACTGCTTTTTTAGTCTTCAAAGAAGAGCCGTGATGGCATGAGATCAGTTCAGGCATCAGATCTGGTGGTCTTGTCACAGCGTGGGAAACCCAGTGACTACTGGTGAGGCCCAGAAAAAAGCAGAGTCCCAATCTGTCTCCCCAGCCTTGAAACCCTCTTTCAGTTCAAGAACAGGTGATTCGATTTCATACATGCAAAACATGATTTCCTGCGGGTTCTGTGCTGTGACCTTTTAAGACATGGTCAGTAGTTTGCCAAACTGTTATCTTGGACTTCGGTCTCATCTGTTTTTCTTGGGAATGTGCTTAAAGATGAACCTAGTCCAAATAATTCAATTGAGTAGTCAAAGTTTGTATGTACAGTCCTGTGTGTGTATAAATACAGCAAAGGATGCAAGTTCCTGTGGGAGAACAGGGGCTTTTGTGAGTTGGTGCTTGACCGCAGCTCAATATTTTATTGGAAGCCACTCGATGTAAATGGTATGAATTAATGTAACTGAGATAATTTTAGGGATAGCAGCCTTCCAGTATCTGAAGGGAGCTCCAAGAGAGCTGGAGGGGAGCTCTGCCAGGAAGTGCAGTGGCAGGACAAGGGGTAACAGCTTTACATTGGAAGAGGGGAGATGTAGATGAGATACCAGAAAGGAATTCTTTGGTGTGAGGGTGGTGAGAGCCTGGCCCAGGTTGCCCAGAGAAGCTGTGGCTGCCCCATCCCTGGAGGGGTTCAAGGCCAGGCTGGATGGGGCTTGGAGCACCCAGGGCAGGGGGTTGGAACTGGATAATCATAGAATCATTCAGGTTGGAAGAGACCCTTGGGATCATCGAGTCCAACCATCAGCCCCACTCTACAAAGGTCTCCCCTACACCACATCCCCCAACACCGCGTCTCAACCACTCTGAAACACACTCAGGGATGGGGACTCAACCCCCTCCCTGGGCAGCCCATTCCAGGCTCTGACCACTCTTGCTGGGAAAAAGTCTTTCCTAATGTCCAGCCTAAACCTACCCTGGTGCAGCTTGAAGCCATTCCCTCTCCTTCTATCACTAATTCCCTGTGAGAAGAGACCAGCACCAACCTCTCTACAATGTCCTTTCAAGACATTGTAGAGTGATAGGGGGTCTTCCCTCAGCCTTCTCTTCCTCCAACTAAACACTCCCAGCTCCTTCAATTTCTCTCCATAAGATTTATTCTCCAGGNCTTCTTTATGACTTTTATGTCAATAAATTTAACGTGTAGAGACCAGGGAGCATCGTGTTTATAAGTGACCTGCCCTAACCAACTATGAAATGGAGAGCAGTGTTCTGTGCTTCAGATCAATAATCTGACACCAAAACCCTCCACTTTCTTTAAAACAAAGCAAAAAACTTCTGCCATAAAAAGTGGAACTGCACGAGACCTCATTTCAAGTTTTCATATGTATTTTTCTGACTTTCTTTGCTCTCTTTTTGTACTTTTACATATACCCCCTGTAAGCATTAGTAGTTGGATGTACAAGTGTGTAATTAGTAAAAGAGCAAATTGGTCCCTTCTTAGAGAATCATGAGAAAAAAATCACCATTTTGACTGTATTAAGCAGAATGGATTGCTGTTCTCTGATCAGTAGAAATTTGGATTTTCCTCTCAGGGAAAGTTGATTTTTGTTTTCTATATATTGTTCATTTTGATAATAAACTCTTACATTATTATTAGTATTATTAAGTAGACACCAGTAGGAAAGAACTGCAGCAAATCTGGGGAAGATCTGAAGATGACAGCAAAATGTAATTTGACTAGAAACACCTTTAAAACGTCATACTTCAAATTAGCATATTAAGATGTGGCTTGAAATAGCGACGTCTTTAATCTCAATAGCTGCCTTTTGGAGGCTGATTACCTCTGAGATAAATAAAACTTACACAAATATTGACAAAACTGTTAAAGTTTGTTGTGATAAAGTTATAAATGTGATTGCCACTAACCTGCCAACTTTCAGGCCAGACTCGTCAGTTTTAAACTACTTGTTTGAAGAAGGTTAGGAAGAAATATCAGTGACTTCTAATGTGATTTAACCATTTTAAACTTTGTTTGTTGGCCCCTGCTGTGCTTATTTTTGCTGGCTCACTTCAGTAAATGGGGAAAATCAGTTGTATTACATCTTCAAAGTAATGCAGTCAAATCTAGTGCCACGAAGCTGACAGAATTTGTTGATTCTGGTTAATATTTCTACAAGAAATAGAAAGTAATAATAAGATTAAAGATTATTATTGCGTGTCCTGTTGTTATAGTATCATGGCTTGTCTTTGATTTCACTGAAGGAAGAGCAGGCAGAAGTGGTGAGAACATAAGAGTTATGTATGATTTTGTGTTGATCAGTATAAGCTCTTGATTAAGAACCCAAACTTACTTTGTATTTTACAAGTGCACTTCCTAGCATTATTAGTAATTGCAACGGTATCACTGTCTTGCAATTTCTAATTCTTTTTATACTTGGCATCATGCTCTCTATCATCTTTTCCTGTTCTTTGGGAATCTTGCTCTTTCCTTTTCCTCCATCTCCACCACTGGTTCACCGTGGACTAAGATAAGGGGATTGTGAAAATGCACCCTTTAATTTAAATGCAACAGATTTAACTATAAACTAAGACTTAAATACTAAAGCTGTGACTTCCCCTCAAATCAGCGTCTGCTGCGGGTTCTGTCATCTGTAAGGCTCCTGGTTGCTTCTTTGCTGAAGAGGTATGGATAAGAAGGAGTAAGGAAGAGTTACGTTAGGTCTAAGAGTAAAGGTTTACTCACATTTTTATCAAGGAGAAGGAAACTATTGGTAGATCTACCTCTCTACAGCAGTATTTTTAAAAACCTTTAACTTTTAGCTTAATGGTTTTACTTGTGAGCTATAAATTTGAAGAGAAGTATTTCTTTAACCCTGGTAAGTTTAATTTAGAAACTCTTGTAGATTATTACTATGAATTACTGCAAATAACATGTCATTAAAAGTAATAATGCTACATAACAAACTATTTTTATTGTTGCTGGTTTTAGCGTAAGTTCTGACAATGACAACTGAAGTTGGTTCAGAGACTGAAGTAAAGAAAGATTCTGAGCAGCTGGGACCAGACAAAGCCAAGGACAAGCCTGAAGAAGCATCAGAGACTCCAGTAAATCAAAAGTCCAGGGAAACATCCTCTGAAGAAGCTCAAGACTCTTCCTCTGCCCCAGCACCAACCAGCCAAAGTAGCCCAAGCAGCCAGAAGAAGGAAAAAGCTTCACCTGAAAGCAAGGGTATTTCTCGTTTCCTTCCCCCCTGGCTTAAGAAACAGAAGTCCTACACCTTGGCAGAGCCCAAAGATGAGACCAAGAAAAGGCCCGCAGGGGAAGAAGCAGTAGTTGAAGAAAGTGAGTGCCAGACACCAGAGGGGGCAGCTCAGCCCAAAAAGAGTTTAGAAGAAGCCTCGGCTGAAAATCAGCAGAATGCGAAAGCGGACGACAAGGAGGAGAAACGCTCCCTCAGCAGCGCTGAAACACAGGTACGTGTGGGAAGGAGAACGGGTGCTCTGGACTCATTTTTAATGAGATCTGATTCATGATTTACATAATTCACATGAGGATCATATCTAATTCATGTAAGGATCACATCTAATTCATTGTTAGGGTCATATTGGGGGAAAAAATGGCAGTTTAGTGTAACCTCACACTTTGGCGTAGCTCAAAGGAACATCAGACTGTCTCCTGGTAGAAATGAGCAGGGATAAGAGAAGCTTCTTGAGTCAGCTTTGTCTCTGAAGCCGTTGGATGGCAGGAAGACCTCCTTCATGACTTAACCACAAGAAGTAACAAATCTCTGAGCCCTTATCATCTCAGGTTTTGTTATCCTTGGCCTAGAAACCATGCTTGTGGTCACCATCCTTAGAGATTCATCCTAAGGTCGGTGCTGAGTTCCAGAGTCTTGCTCTATGAAAAGCTGCAACCTTAACACTCAGACCTCCCATTCTAGGGTGGAAAAGGTGATTCAGGGCACAGAGAAGTCATACGAAGGGCATAAAGAATCTTTCATGTGAGTAAGGGCTTGAGTGAGCTGATATTGTGCAGCCTGGAGAAGTGAAGGGTCAAGGGAATCTTACCATGTTGATAAGACACAATAACATTCAAAACCCAACTGGGATATAGTCCTGGATGAAGGGGCTTTAGGGGTATTGGACTCGATGATCTCAAGAGGTCTCTTTGAACCTCCAGCATTCTGTGATTCTGTATCATAGAATGGTTTGGGTTGGAAGGGACCTTCAAGATCATCCAGTTCCAACCCCCTGCCCTGGGCAGGGACACCTCCCACCAGACCAGGTTGCTCCAAGCCCCATCCAGCCTGGCCTTGAACCCCTCCAGGGATGGGGCAGCCACAGCTTCTCTGGGCAACCTGGGCCAGTATCTCACCACCTTCACAGCCAAGAACTTCTTTCTGGTATCTCATCTCAATCTCCCCTTTTCCAATTTAAAGCCATTACCCCTTGTCCTGTCACTCCACTCCCTGATCAAGAGTCCCTCCCCATCTCTCCTGTAGCCCCTTCAGACACTGGAAGCTGCTCTAAGGTCTCCCTGGAGCCTTCTCTTCTCCAGGCTGAACAACCCCAGCTCCCTCAGCCTGTCTTCACAGCAGAGGGGCTCCATCCCAACATATATCTTCATTTTCATAAACATTTTTTAGTTTTGTATAATTCCTGTTACTCTTAGGGGGGAAAAAAAGCCAATGAAACATTAAAAAACCAAAAATAAGCTAATTTTGAAGAAAGAAATAAAGGCACCCTGAGTGGTTTGAGAGCAACATCTGGTCCCCAAAGGAAGACCTTAATACTTACCTTGGTTATTGTCATTCCAGTATGTGCATAATTTAATAAAAGCTCAATATCTTATTTATTAGTAGCATATCAAAGAAATGAACAAGTTAAAAATAGCGACTTTCCTGAAATTCAGTCATTGTTCACCTGTGTTTTCTGTAGCCTGCCAAAGATGGTAAAGAAACAGAAGTAGAGAAGGTTGCAGAGGGAAAGGAAGAAAATCAAGAGGAAAAAGAAAAAAGGGAGACCAAAGAAGTACAGACAGCTGACATTAAAGCAGAAATTGTTCCTCAGAAGTCTCCCAAGAAAAGTAAAACTATGCAGTGCAAAGTGATGCTGCTGGATGGCACGGAATTCAGCTGTGACCTGGAGGTAAGGCACGAAATCTCTATGTGAAGAGCTCTTTTTCTGTAGAGAAAAAGCAAATTGCCTTTTAAAGCAAGAGTTTAACAAGTACATTTTTCTGTATCTAATGACCTCAGTCCAGTGTTACGCTCCCATCACTGTCATCAAGGGCCAGTTAACATTTTGCTGAGTGCATTGCTCTGTTTATGTCTTTTTAAAGTTACATCAGCTGGAGAACTAAAGTTTAAAAAAAATTAAAAGTCTTCTTGCAAGAAATATTCTGTTCCAGGTATTTAAAGGTATGTTCTAGCTCCAAATTTTCCTGGGTTAGATACTGCATATATTCATCTGCTAGATCTGACTTAAAATCACCAACTGAAGTAGGGATGGTGAGCTAAATGGAAAATAGCTCCTTGGGTTTTAATGGCTTTAATGTCGTTTGACTACACCTGTGTGTATAATACATACACACACTTCCGTCTGATCGCCGTGTCTGAGTTGTAAGTCAAATAGTAGTTGTTTAATGTTTTAGATCAAAATTAAATTAAGGGACCTGGGGGTCCTGGTGGGCAGCAGGATGCCCATGAGCCAGCTCTGTGCCCTGGTGGCCAAGAAGGCCAATGGCATCCTGGGGTGTATGAGAAGGGGGGTGGTCAGTAGGTCCAGAGAGGTTCTACTCTGCCCTGGTGAGACCCCATCTGGAATAGTGTGTCCAGTTCTGGGCCCCTCAGTTCCAGAAGGACAGGGAACTGCTGGAGAGAGTCCAGGGCAGGGCTACAAAGATGCTGAAGGGAGTGGAGCATCTCCCAGAGGAGGAAAGGCTGAGGGAGCTGGGTCTCTTGAGCTTGGAGAAGAGGAGACTGAGGGGGGACCTCCTGAATGTTTATCAATATGGAAAGGGTGAGTGTCAGGAGGATGGAGCCAGGCTCTTCTCAGTGACAGGCAATGACAGGACAAGGGGCAATGGGTACAAGCTGGAACAGAGGAGGTTCCACTTAAATATGAGGAAAAACTTCTTCCCAGTGAGGCTGAGGGAACACTGGAAGGGGCTGCCCAGAGAGGTTGTGGAGTCTCCTTCTCTGGAGACATTCAAACCCCACCTGGACACGTTCCTGTGTGACCTGCTCTGGGTGTTCCTGCTCCGGCAGGGGGTTGGACTGGATGAGCTTTCAAGGTCCCTTCCAACCCCTGAGATTCTGTGGTTGTCATGTTCTTGTTCTTATACTGTCCATCTAGTTTTTCTTTTTCCCCGCAAGAATAGAATCCACTGACACAAGTCTGTGTGCTTAGGAAGAAATGCAATTTCACTGGATCAGAACCTGTTCTCTGAGCTACTCTCCAACTGGTAGTTACATTTCCACCCTGCTCATTTTCCCTTTTGCTTCTGAGCTTAATTTAATCCTAGACATATTTGTGGCTACATTTCTTCAGCTCCAGTGCATTAAACCACTTCAACATACTTAATTTTTTATAAGATGGCTTTTGTGGTTTGAATATTGAACGAACTAAACCGTGTTTCCTAGAACATACAAAAAAACCCAGCTCTTTTCCCTCTGCCCCCAGCTGGCTGAAGCTGGTTTTGTTCTTTGTTTTGCCTTGGTACGAATTAGAATAGATTAATTTCTCAAATTTGGCTGGATACAGAAAGAATTCTTTCAAACTTAAAAAATTTGATAGTTCAGTTCAATGAGATGGTAGTGATCTTTCATAGAATACATAAAATAATTGTATTGGAAAAGAAGTTAAATTTTTTTAAGGTTAACAAAAGAAGCTCATCTAGAACTAGTTTTTAAAAGTGTATTGTCTCTGGGATTTAGACTAAGCAACAAAAGCTTTATGTAGGTTGGTCTGTATAATAATAATATAATAATGATGATAGTAATAATAATAATGAAGATGCCAGTATTGCTTAAGGATCTTCTTGTCCTGGCACTTGAGAGCTGTGTGATGACACGTGTGGCAGGGTCTTTGTTTTCAACTGAGGGAGTGAGGAAAGAAAAATTTTCAAGGCAAGGTTGAGCAAATTCTAATCTTCAGCAAATGTTTGTTGGTTACATGAAGCAGATTTGCTGTTTTGAGAGAAAGGTATTCATATCTAATCCTTGATATGCGTTTATATCCGAACTCAGATGTTACCCTTTTATCGCTTGGTGCCCCCATCTGTTAACTGTTCTGCAGCACCTGTGTTCAGAAACATCACAAACTGTGTTTAATCAACAAAGTTCAGCTCAAAGGGGGAAGAGTTAAGTTGCTTTGGGAATAGCCTTCCCTTAACATGGTTTTTTTGCTGTTTTCCAGCATTTGCAGCGTAGCTAAATGTTGTGCTCTTCAGCAGAGACAAGTTCCTGCAAGGTCTGCTCCATGTTCTTGATCTGTTCTATTAAGATTGACCTGTCAAAATAATTATTTAGCATTTGAAACACCATTTTTGATCACTTAAACTGTCTCAGTTTCTTTGTAATTCTTCAGTGCACCCAGTGACAACTTGGTTCAGCTGGAAGGGTTTTGCTCCCTGTTCTTGGTTTTTCATTCTTATAAAAGATGTCAATATGAGAGTCCTCGGGGAAAAAAGAATCAGGAGCAATATAAGTTTATATTGCACTCACAGTTAAGGGTATATTTTTTTAAAGCCCTGTCTTCCCACTGAGTAGTTTATCCATTCCTGCATTTTTCTTGTGTATTTTGAGTAGACAACCTCCGAGTTTTTCTTTACAAGTGCTGATTTATTTTGGAACCACGAGAAGAGTGAGAGATGAGTTGTTCCCAGAGGTCATCTGAGGAAAAGCTCTGTTCTCGGCTTCATAATGGACAATGTTTGTCCTGGGTTATCCTCTGGTGGGGGTGAGGGGGAAAGTTGTATTTTAGATTCTGTTTTCTTTGCAGAAAATAAAAATAGGTCCAAACCTTACCTTTTTTTCCCCCCTCCTTTCTCCCCCCACCCCAAGAGATGCAATAGCGGTCACTCATATCGTTTGAGAAATATACTTCCCAGATCAAAGGTGATGCATTTCACCAGATCTGTGGCTCTCTCTGATTTCTGCATAGCCCTCTTTGGATCTCCATCTCTGAAGACATTACAAACCCCACCTAGACATGTTCCTGCTCTGGATGACCCTGCTCTGGCAGGGGGTTGGACTAGATGATCGCCAGAGGTTCCTTCCAACTCCATGTCATTCTGTGATTTTATACATGTACCTGAGTTTCTTCCTTTTTCCTTGTAAGTC
>VXBJ01000813.1:213654-241412 GCA_013400055.1 Nycticryphes semicollaris
TAACTCCTAGAGATAATGTCCACGTAGCCTCAGACTCCTCAGAGTAACACGTGAATGCTGGAGAGGAGGAAAGAGGAAGAAACTATTGTTTGAATAGTTCTGGTGGAGCACGACTTAAACCAACTTTCACAGGCTGTGAACTATTAGAAACTTTCAATTACCTTTTATTACTTCCTTTAAAGGGAGCTCAGTTCACTTACGGGGGTAGCAACACCTAAGCCTATCAGAGGGACTTGTCAGAGTGTGTGAGGATGAAAGATATTCAGTGGGATTTGCCAAAAAATGTAAATGACTGAAGCTTTGTGCTTGAGATGACAGAAACATATTAAAGGATAAAATAACATAGGTTCATAATTCAATAATATAATATTTGTGAGAGGTAATGGCAGTTGAGTTTTAATAGTTTGAATGAATAGTTAATTAAATGAGATGAACCACGCATGTTTGAGATTCAATTTCTAGGAGCAATTTTGAAATTTTTCTTTAGCACTGAAAATGACATGATTTTAACCCCCTCCCTTCCTGATAACTGACAATTGATAATTGTGAGACCAATAAGTCACTATCTTTAGGGTGATTTTCATGTGCTACTTGTTTTCATGAAGTGGGGGAAAATCTACCTGGCTTTTTTTCTCTCTTGTTCTGTGGTTTCTTAGGTAGTTGAGAGGAAATTCTGTCATGAAATCAGAGATCTGCAATAAAGGCTTTTTCAGATTTTTGGCTTTGTATATAATCTGGGTTTTAGTAAGGGGTAGCACAGTTTAAACCCACAAAAAGAAGTTCTAACAGCATAATGATTGCTAGTTAGGACCAAACGAAGATCCTATTGAGTTTGTTTACTGCAGTCAGTGGTCTAATTAAATATTTATAACAAAAAGCATTTAAGAGATGCCAGCATTGACTGTATTTTATGCACGTATGAACAAGTGAAATATATTGGAGTTGACATAGGTACTGTGGTTACTTACAGTTTGCTAATACAAAGTAAAAATATGTTTGCTTAATGTACAGGTAAGATTGGTTTTTAACCCCAAATTAAGAAAAGTCTGAATGAATTTGATATGAAAGTGACATTTAATTGTTTTTCAGTTTTGATCTGCAAATCTTTATTTCCTGACTGCTCAGATGTATAGATCAGTGGTTGAATATACCTTAAGTGGTCTGTTTAAAGAAAGACATCTTTTATTTAGAAACACAAAAATAAGGATGACATCAAATTTCACACGTTTCACACAAAAGAGCTCTATAAATGTCACATTCTGATGCTATAACTTGTTTGTATTGTGCTGCTGTCTAGAATGTAGACTAAAATAACTTGGTCTTCAGGGCACGGTGGTGTTTTTCCTTATGTGCAAGAGCTGTAAACTTACAAAAAGACTTTTAACGATCGAGAAAAGGTGGCCAGGGTATTCAAGGTCTGCTGTGGACTATGACTTCCTAAGAAGAGACTGTGCAATATTTTACTGTTATACTAATATATTTCCTCTAAATTTGGCTGCTTTATGTTTCTGTATATCAAAGACTTAATATTGATTGTATTTTTTAGTTTATGAACTTTATAGAAGCTACATAACGGGCAACAGACTCCTGATATGGACTTAACGATAGCATAATTATTTCTGCACTGATCTATTGATTTCCTTGACTGAAATATGCATACCTGGAAGTCGTCTTTGCGACTTTGTCATCGATGAAGCACACAATGATTTAGGGAGAAAAATTATATTTGTTACACAGATCTAAGCAGGCTGAGATTCTTCAAACCCTCTGTTACCTACACTTTTCCTGCTTTCGATTTAGCTCTTCTCTATGTAGCCGATTTTTATTATATTAAGCTGAAGGCGAGGCTGTCAAGAAAACCAAGTGGTTACTTCAGACTGCTAGGAGAAATAAGTCATCTGCCTTTCTGAGGAGTAAAATTTCTAAAAGTTCCAGAAGACTCCCTATTTCGAAAGTGACTCAAGTTCCCCTACCTCACCGTGATGCCTGGGCTACGAACTGTGCTCATTTTCTATGTGTTTCCTTGAAAAACTTTCCGGTCTTTGTGACTGCTGAACAATGCAATCTCGAATAAATAAAGCTTTGGATTCTTAGGGAGTAGAACAACAAAGCCTTTGCTATTTCCTCAGTTCTGTACCTTCTTTTCTGTCTGCTGTTCTGCACAGTGGAGCCGAGCTGGGGCCCGTCGCGAGGCCGCTGCCTCCAGGAACAATGGCTGCAGTGTCGCCAGGGCCTACGCAGGCCCCATCGATGGCGTTCCTCTGGAATCGCAGTGGTGTATGGCTATCCTACTGAAATCCGTAGGATAAGCAACTGCAAAAATTCCTTTCAGCTGCCAGGACTCTGAAAGTGCCATGTTGTGGCCTCATTGATAAATGCCACAAATAGCAGAGCAGCCTTGAAGGAGCTGGTTGAAGCCGGGAGGCTGCGTGCCATTCATGTTCAACTTTTGGCTGTGGAAAGAAATTCCACAGTCTTCCCCAGCCCTGAGTGTTGTCTTGTAAGCTATCTGCTCTAAAACTTTGTCCTGTCAGCTGCCATCTTCACTACAACAAATCTTTTCCCTAAAACCTGGTGCACAGAAGTAAGACCTAATTTTCATTACCAGCACCAGGGAGATACAGGGTGCCCTCATTTACCTTCCCAGTTCCAGGAAAAAGAACAACAGTAAAGGACAACTTCAGGACTAATTTTTCTTTGCTTAAGCTGTTTTAATACTGAGCTACAGCAAGCAGCCTTTTTAAGAGTGTGTTAAAATGATTATCAGTCTTCAATTACCACTTTAAAGTAGCAGGCTACAATACTGAACCATGGAATCACAGAATGGTTCAAGTTGGAAGGGTCCTTCAAGATCATCCAGTTCCAACCCCTTGCCCTGGGCAGGGACACCTCCCACCAGACCAGGTTGCTCCAAGCCCCATCCAGCCTGGCCTTGAACACCCTCCATGGGTTGGGGCAGCCACAGCTTCTCTGGGCAACCTCTTCCAGTATCTCACCACCCTCACATAAAAGTATTTCTTCCTAGTATCTAATCTAAATCTCTCCCCTCTTCCAATTTAAAGCCGTTACCCCTTGTCCTGTCACTTTACTCCCTGACAAAGAGTTCTTCAGCTCTCCTGTAGCTCCTTCAGACACTGGAAGCTGCCCTAAGGTCTCCCCGAGCCTTCTCTTCTCCAGGCTGCAACCCCAGCTCACTCAGCCTATCTTCACAGCAGAGGTGCTCCATCCTTCTGGGCATCTTCATGTGCCCCGCTGGTCCCATTCCAACAGGTCCATGTCCTTTTGGTGTTGAGGACTCCAGAGCTGGACACAGTGCTCCAGTGGGATCTCACCAGAGCAGAGCAGAGGGGCAATATCACCTCCTGTGTCCTGCTGCTTTTGCTGCAGCCCATTATGGGGTTGGCTTTCTGGGCTGCCAGTGCTCGCTGCTGGATCGTGTGGAGCTTCTCATCCACCATCACTCCCAAGTCCTTCTCCTCAGGGCTGCTCTCCAGCCATTCTCTGCCCAACCTGTATTTGTGCTTGGGATTTCCACGTCCCAGGTTCAGGACCCTGCACTTGGCTTGGTTGAACTTCATGAGGTTTGCACGACCCCACCTCTCAATCCTGTCCAGGTCCCTGTGCATGGCACCGCCCTTGAAACTAACTCCAAGTAAAAATGTCATTTTTGTTTCCTTTTTTTTTGTTTTTTTTTTTTAATGACTTCCACAAATATTTGGAGGAAGAATGCAGTTTAGGGGCTGGTTTTTATTTATTTTTGAGTATCCAATGAATTTCCTGGGTAGCGAGACAGTTGATAAATCTACAGATAGAAGGCAGCCCTCTTATTTTATTCCTCTCAAAACCTCTGCAGTAGAGAAAGTTCAACATGTTGGCTATGCTCTTCTTAACGTTTTTGTGCTACTTCTGCTGGTCCGGTCATGCAAGTTGGCTCAATTGACAGTTTAAGTTTTCCTAATAACACTGATTTACAGTACCAATAACTAAGGATTTAATTCATTTACTGATAGTACTCTTTCATCTTTTTTTTTAACTTTTTTTCAGAAAAGGGCAAAAGGCCAAGTGCTGTTTGACAAAGTGTGTGAACATCTCAATTTACTGGAAAAGGACTATTTTGGGCTGGTGTTTTATGAGAATTCAGAACAGAAGGTAAGCCTCTATGAGGGTTTTGTTTGTTTTTCTACATTGCTACTGACATCGGTGGTTTAGTGAGGTATGTTGTATGAAATGTATACCGTTATAAACATTTGAGTCAGCTGTGGCAAAATGTCAGTTCGAGTCTGCTGCAAACATGCACCGTGTGCAAGGTACTGACGTGTGTGGATGTATCTAAACAAAGTGCCCGCTTATTCTTTAGAGTGGGGGAATATTTAACATATCTGTGTTTTTGAGAAAACTAATTGAGTTAATTGCTAAGCTTAATGGTAAACCAGTCAAATAGCACAGTACACCAGTATAGTAGAAACAATATGCCATTCGTGCAAGTGAGGAAAGGACATTTTAACTAATATCCTTGTCGTAACAGTCTGACAGCTTCTCAAATTTCTGAGCGCTTCAATTATTGACATTAAAAAAATAAACAAACAGGAAGGCAAACTCGATGATAAATAATTTAAAAAAAATAATTTTCTAACTGACTTTCCAATAACTTTGCTGTCTTTCTCATGGGTGTTTAATACTGCTTTGAATAGGAACATGGAGGCAGTCTTGTCCCTAAGTCTGTAAATATTAGGCCTTTAATTTGATTTTTGATTAATTTTAAGCTTATACAAAATTTTGGCATTTACAGAGGTGAGGCTGGAGCTCGCCCATCCCTATCAGATGCTAGTTTTAGCAAGAAGAGGTGTTTTGACATGACTATATTCAAATACCATCTTTTTGGTAACTTTTTTCAGTCATCTTTTGTGCTTGCTTACATGTTGGATGGTTGAGCACACCTGGATAGCTGACCTGTGAAAAATCTTAAATCAGTTGATGGCATACATTCCACTAATTACCAAAAGCCAATTTAGCTTTTTCCAGTATCTGAGCATCTACAGTTAGTCACGGCCCAGTTTTCTCTGTGAACTAAAGATATACATGTGGTCATCTTTTCCCTCATAAAGAAAACCGACTAATAATTACAAATTGAAGTGGAAAAAATGTCTTTTGATGTGTATTAGTAGCAGGAAACATCATTACATGAGCACTATGCTTACCCTAAAAGCTTTTTTCTGTCATCTTTCTCATCTCAGTGCTGTGTTTGAAACGAACTCTACTTTAGCGGTCTGAATAAATCTGATTTTCTGACAACTTCCATTCAAATACAGTTGTTTCCTAGAGTTACTTGCTTTGCTGCAAGGCTTGCTGTGCAGCACTGAGCAAAATACTCAATCCCTCTGTATTAAAGATCCTCATACGTAAAACAGGCTTGATGTATTTTTACTTGTATATTTTATATTTGTTGTAAGTTTGAAACTGTGTAGCTGCACAGAATGTGCTCTGTGAGACTGAAGCACTCAACTTTTGTTATCAAAGGGATTTTTTTTTTAATTTTTTAATACAGGGATAAAAATAATTTAAACTGTTTCCAGTATGTTAAATATTTGTGGTATGGTTTTAATGAATGCTTCTGTCTTAGGATTTTTAAGTGTCTCAACTTTTTTTTCATTCTTTTAAAAAAAGAAAAAAAATTAACATTTTTATTTAATTAATTAATAGATGGAAGTGTTAGGGGGCTGATCACTTTTCTTGAGCAGCCAGAGAAAGCTTGAGAACTTGGAACTGGTTTTAGGGATCTTTTCTTTTGTTCCCCTCTGTCATAAGTTTGAATTCTTTTTTTCTCTCAGTACCACTTCTCTACGATGCATTTTTTTTTTCCCCCTCCTGTTATGACTGTTACTTCTTCAGATTAAGACGCCACGAATCTCTGACCTCCAGGCCAGTCGCTACTAAATGCTGAATGATGTGTTTTTCTCATTCTTGCGTGCTAATCACAGCCACCCATTTATGAGCCAGCTGTTGACCTCGACAGCAGCTGTGGGGTGAGGGAGCTGAATGCAAGGCGCTTCTCAATTAGCGCCGCTCCCTAATGCCCCCGTCCGGGTACCATGGGGGGAAGAGTCCCATTAACGTCTCTCTATGTGTGTTCTGTGCAGCTGGGAGAGATGCAGTGCCTTCAAATCAGACCGATTTTTGTTAGCTTTGATACACATTTTAAAACTGATGAGGTCAAATTACTCCTTCATCATTTCTTTCGTTGTTTTGCAAATTGGCCTAAAGTTTAGTTAGTGATTTCGTTGCGTTGCACCCTCAAAAGTTTATGAAGGCCCCATTCACACCGCAGTTGGTCTGCAGAAGTCTTAGAAGGCTCCTGCTCTTATGTTCTAGGCACCAGCTGGAAAAGCTGCTGTTCGGGGTTTGTACAAAATTCTTTTGTACTGGTAGAGAACATTTTGTTGTTCTTGGTTTGTGACTTTGTCTCATCTATAACCTTACCATTCACAAATTAAACAAATAGATTTCTGCCTACAGGGGCAAAGTAGTGCATATACACTTTGTCTTTTGTTTTGAATGACAGACCTGTCTATTTGGCATTACGGGGTCTATTTCAGAGTAGATGCTTTCAATCGTGGTTGTTTTTTCCATAGCAAAAGGGGCAGATGCAGCAAAACCCCTGTAATTATGCATGTAAAAGGAATATGAGCACCTGGTTTTATTTGACAGAACAGTAATGAATGTCAGTGGCCAAGTCTGCTTCCAAGAAGCTTGCTCCAGGTTTGGAAAATCAGAAAATTAACTGTACAACTTCTGTAAAGAAAGGATTATTCTCTCCAATCTTGAAGCTTATTCTTTATTGTATGTTCTTTTCTCCAACTTTATAACGATAAAAGAAAAAGCACTGAAAGTAACATCTACTCACAAATCCTAGGTTTCTGCAGTTGTTATGGTATTTTCTGAACTTATTTACTTTATACTATACTTCATCTAGAATTTAAGAGCTTACGCTACTTGTAGTTATCACTGTAATTGGAAGAATATGCAGGTGATTCTGCCCCTCTGCTCTGCTCTGGTGAGACCCCACCTGGAGCACTGTGTCCAGCTCTGGAGTCCTCAACATAGAAAGCACATGGACCTGTTAGAGGAATGGAGGGTTGCAAAGATGCTCAGAGGGCTGGAATACCTCTCCCATGAAGACAGGCTGAGGGAGCTCGGGTTGTTCAGGCTGGAGAAGAGAAGGCTCCAGGGAGACCTTAGAGCAGCTTCCAGTGTCTGAAGGGGCTACAGGAGAGATGAGGAGGGACTCTTTGTCAGGGAGTGGAGTGACAGGACAAGGGGTAATGGTTTTAAACTGAAAGAGGGGAGATGTAGATGAGATACCAGAAAGAACTTCTTTGCTGTGAGGGTGGTGAGAGCCTGGCCCAGGTTGCCCAGAGAAGCCGTGGCTGCCCCATCCCTGGAGGGGTTCAAGGCCAGGCTGGATGGGGCTTGGAGTAACCTGGTGTGGTGGGAGGTGTCCCTGCCCAGGGCAGGGGGTTGGAACTGGATGATCTTGAAGGTCCCTTCCAGCTCTAACCATTCTATGGTGCTGTGACTATCCATTTTTATTATTAGAGGGCATGAATAATCTAAAGCCATAAGACAACCAGGAAGGCAGTGGCATTACACCGTTTGGTTTATGTGCGTGGCTGGGCAGATCACAAGTTCAGTATTACAGTCCTCCAGGTTATTTTAAAATAGAACAGGTGTCTGAACAATACAAACTCTAACTGTGCCCTATGAAATTACTTCACCATCTTCAGTCTGCAGTGATTTTAAATGCTGCTTATGCTTTTTCTTTTTTTCAGAACTGGCTAGATTCTTCGAAGGAAATTAAGAGACAAATTCGAAGTAAGTACTTGTATATTCAGATGTCATGCTCTTTTTATTTCCTCACAGAAATAGTCTTCATGTTGTATACTTGCAGCATTGAAGTATTTTGTGTCTGGTAACGATGCATTCAGCCTTAGGACAGAAAGCAAAGTTTCTGTTTCTGTCCAGTGTCTGAGAAGGAGAGAAGGAATCGCTCAGCCCTGTGCTGTAGGAGTCAATCACTGCACTGGCTGCTGTCCTCAAATTTTCCTGTGTTGCATGTAACTAATAATTGTTCTTTTTGCATCCTGAAACTGTAGATGTTTTTCAACTTTTTGCTGATATTTGGCTTATGGCATGGAGAATGTCCCCTTGCAAAGCTGGTCATGGTGGTTGCTATGGGATTGCCTAACTTCAAATATTCACCAAAAGTATATGAAACTATAAAAGGAGAATCAATATGTCTTACACAAAATGTATATTCTTCAATACTGATCAGTTCAGTAGTGGCTTTTTTGATGTGCCCATCATTTTCAGAATGGGAATGGAATCGAGAGCATCATCTTGGAACGTCTCTCTACAGCGTGTTTTTAGACTGAATCTGTGTGAAAAGTCTTTCTGCTTCCTATACTCAATAGACAATGGGTAATTTATTTTACTCTGTTTGCATAAAACCCCGTCAAGGCTCTTCACTAGCCAGGTGGCTTTTGTAACAGATAGGGGAGTGAATGAAGAGTGAATTTAGGAGATGAGATGCTCTTCCCGAGTCTACAAGTCTGTCATAAGCAGACAGCCCTTGCCCTTACTGCAGGTCTTCTCATTGCTTTATTCATTTGTGGCCAATGCAGGGCTCGGGGTTTTTTGTTGTGGGGTTTTTTTTATTTGGTTGATGTTGTTGGTTTAGTTTGGTTTTGATAGAAACCTTCTTTTGGTAGTGCCTGATAGAAAATGTAAATGGGGAGGAGATGACAGTGGTGATGCTAAGATTTACATTTCTACGCTTCCAATGCAACAAATATTGAAGTTATTTAAGAAACTGGCTTTGAGTTTTTTTGGGGGGATATTGAATCAGCAAGAGCATTTGTATTTAAGAACACCAGTGTGTTATTTACAGTGATAAACTGGTGGTTTCTTTCCTGTTGTTAACTTCCTGTTCCTAGATGATACTCACAATTTCCCAGAAATCACAGTGATGTTAATTCCACTTTCGTTACACCTTTCCCAATTGATGAAATCCCTTACTAGGAAGACATGGTTTATATTATCAGTAAAGAAATGAAAGTTCCAGAAGCTTCCTTGGAAACTGGTTTTTTTTTTTTAATCTAACATCCTCTTGTATAAGCAAATGAGACCTAATGACCTTGATTCACAAATTACTGGCTCTGTTCTCAAGGCTATGAAGGTGGCAAAACGCTTATTTGCTTTCAGCCAGCCTGATCTCTTCAGGAAAATTAATTCTTGAGGTTTTTGTAAACTCATGTAATTAGATATCCACTGGCATGTGTTAAAACCTCTGATTAATTCAATCAAGGACAGGTGGGCAATTACGCTTCTGTCGCTATCTTCTTGAAAACTGTGACACCTAGAGTGGATTCAGGCTTTTGCAAAATAGAGGATTTCAGCTTGGATGTAGTGATGGTACAAGCAGTAGCAACTGACCTGAGAACGGTCAAATCCCAGGCTTCCCAGAGAGTCTATAAAATTTGAATTTGAGAGTTTATCTGTGTGAGGTGCTGTACATGCAGTATGTACAGAACACATGGTTTTCATTGCTCTCATTCTCAGTGTACAAGGGTTGAATGAGTAAACAAATACACTTGGTTTCATCGTAGTTAATCACAGTTGAAGACCAGTCTTTTGGCTGCACTTCAAACGTTCACAGTAAAGTTCACAGTAAGCGTTCACTGGGTAAAGTTTAGAGATGTGAAAGTGTAAGCCATGGGTTTTGGGAAGCCTAATTATTTGCTGCTGTTGTTTGTCTAATTGACGTAGATGAAACTGGGAAACAGACCTTCTCACAAGTTTTGAAACTGGTTTTGGGATATATCCTGGTTTTGGTGTGGATATTTATACTTTTCCAACTAGATATTTAATTGCTTAAATTCAAAGTAATGTCAATTAATCCTGTTTCTGGTCTGCAGCATGGTTAGTATTTTTATTACAAAAATAAAATTCTGTGATAAAATGTAGAAGCTTCTGTATCTCATACCCTGTCTTGAAATGGGGAGGATTTGGATGTTCTAAGGGCAGAATACAGTTTGAATGGGCTGAATCACATTAATTGTATGCTGCTAGCTGGTTAGTTGTATTGCATTCTTCTTCTCTAAGAATGTGCCTAAAGCTGCCACAGAAGCATTTTTGAGGTAACAAGCTGGCTAGAAAAAATGTTGACATTTCTATAGTCCATACCATTAAACGTCAAAACAGAGAGCCTTATCAGGGACAGAATGCTAAATATCATTTTAAATATCAGATTTATTTATTTCTTTTTGCCTGGGACGCCAATTCGAGGCGCCAGCAATAGTGTGCATTATTGTGTGGAGACAATTATGTTTGTGTGCGCCCATTATGTGGCTATAAACAGTATGTTGTAGTGAGAAGTATAAATATAGTCTGTGTGTGCTGTAATGTACTTGGGAGTTCATAGTCAGGGGATAAATGTGCTTTCAGGAATCAGGCAAAATACAAGGTCATCAGCCATCCAGAAAATATTTACAAGAAAGTCAATAACATCATTTTTTCCATGGATTAACTATGGGAATCAGTATGAGGAGACAATGACATTTTTCACATAGTCTAGATTCTGAGGATTTAGGCTTTTTAAAGCTTTTTATAAAGACTATAGATTTATTAGGTTTTTTTCCTTCAAATGCAGATCTAGGTCTCCTGACTACAGTGCTTTCTAAAAGTAGAAATGCTGACAAGAAAGAGAACTGGGTTAGCAGGAATTCAGCTGTGACAAGTTGAACTGCAACTTTAGACCAGGAAAAATTGATTCTTACCAGGAAGCGTTGCTTCATTCCAGGAAAAGTAGATGACTGGTTTAGTTCATCCATCCCCATCCCACAGCACAGTTAATGTGACAGCCCTCCCTAAATGCTTTTTGCATAGGGGTTTTGGCCCACTTCCTTCTCTTTTTCAGTTTGTCTTGGTATCATTGGCTTTTCATTAAACGATGCTAATTCCCTGGGAGAAAAATGATGGAAGTGGACTAATCCAAATTTTCATTCTGTTTGTTCATGCTACATGGAATCATAGAACTGTCAAGGTTGGAAGGGACCTCTAAGATCATCTAGTCCAACCATCAACCTAACTCTGTCAAAAAACAACAACCCATCACTAACCCATGTCCCTCAGCACTATGTCAACCCAGCTTTTAAATCCCTCCAGGGATGGTGCCTCAACCACTGCCCTGGGCAGCCCAGTCCAAAGATTAATCACGTTTTCTGTGCAGTAATTGTTCCCAATACCCAATCTGAACCTCTCCTGGTGGAACATGAGGCCATTTCCTCTTGTCCCATCCCTCTTGTTCCTTGGGAGAAGAGACCGACCCCCCCGGCTACCCCCTCCTTTCAGGGAGTTGTAGAGAGTGNTTAATGACAGTTTTTAAAGGTATTTTTGTCTTAATTCTGCCTTGCCCTGGATTGCAGTAGGTGATGCAATGAGCCACACATTACCAGATTCAGTACTATGTGTGCAACTGATAAATTAGGTTTTCTCATTCAAGGGGTCCTGCCTTATTTTGTAAACAAACTTATCTTAACATTAAGATACGCTAAAACCCTTGGCTCTTAAAAGGAACCAGTGACTGAGCAGCCAGGAGGAAAGGGAGGTTCCCATATAAACAGAAACTGAAGTGCTCCAATGAGTAGCTATGTCTCAAAAACTGAAATGATTTTTAACGTTTTGAAAGACAATTTTGACACAAAGCACCTCTTCACCTTTAACAGCTGGGAATTTTTAAAATAAGGGGTTTTTTTCAAGAAAATGACGTTAAACAAAAATGTCAGCCGCTTTTGCTAGCATCATGTTGGAAATAGCACGGCAGTCTTTTGTTATTGTTAAAATCCTTTTTCCAAAGCATGATTTAGCTGCAGCAGACAGGTTTTTTCCCTATTGCTTTACTCCAAAATTCATCATTATCAAGCATTATAAAATGATTGCCAAAGGCTATGTTTCCTAAGTCAAAGGTTATTTTTGCTGAGTCATCACAGTATTTGTATTAGAAGAAAGGGGGTAAGAGGAAGGCAGAAATAACTACTTAATTCTTTTGCTAGTATTTTGATTTATTTTCTTGTCTTTCTTCATCATTTTTGGCGGATCTACATTGTAGTGTTACTGTCACGGTGTTTGACAAGATGTGGTAAAGCTCAACTGCATTTGCTTTCAAGCAACATGTGGAGCCAAACTGTAAAATTATTTTCCTGTTTTGAGTTTTCTATGACATCTCTATGTCTGCCTTGTACTTTATAAAGTCTGTTTTAAAAGCTCTACCATTTTGTCAAGTTATTAATACTTTCCAGTGAACCTGTTCCTCTTGCACATAGTGCTACAGTCCCCGTAGAGTGTCATTTGGAGAATGGATTTTAATTATTGATGAGTGACTTCAGCTTTCAAATCTTAAGAATTTATTTAGAATTAGAGCTGTGACGCAAGGCAATGATTTATGCTTTATCAAATTATTAATCTAGTTTTAAGCATGCTTTTCCTTAAAAAGTGAATTTAGTGTTAACAATTCCAACGCATGAGAATTTAAATGGCAAATATCACTGCTGTTATGGCTGCTAAAGCTATGAATTTGGAAAAAATATTTTACAGAAGGAATGGCTAATATTTTTTTTTGTCTTGGATGTGTTCTGTATGAATATAAATAATTTACATACACCTTTGGTCTATGCAAGGCAGAGCTCATTTTGACACCTCATGCTCATCCCAGTTGTTGTACAGTCTCAGACCAGCAGTGAGTTGAAGCAGGGGAAGGCTGTCAGCCTTCCAGGAGTTGGAAATGAACACAAATTCAGTGCAGTTGTCTTTGAACACAGACTATCTTGAAAGCATTGATATATGATGGTTTTCAAATGAAAAGCTTATTCTGATATTTACATAACTTATTGTAAAACACCCTTTGAAAATAATTTTCATCGTGCTGATCTTTCACTCTGTGTGTAAACGAGTTACTACCTGAGAATGAAAATAATGCTTTTTAGTAATATACTGTAAAAAAGAGGGGAAAGCACTTTCTTCAAGACTTCAGTGATCTCAGATGTATATGAGTGCCTGACCTTTCCAGTAAGGTTCTTTCTTTGCTTTCTTCAACTTGTTGGAGATTAACAATCAGTTGTTTTCCATGTTTAGGTTTACCCTGGATATTCACCTTTAACGTGAAGTTCTATCCTCCTGATCCTTCGCAGTTGACTGAAGATATCACTAGGTATGCCTGGTTCCTAATTTTAAACTTCTAAGTTACTGTTAGTCTAATTTGAAGGCCATATAAAATTTCTTCTTCAGTTTGTGGATGCCGTACCAGGTTTGGCTGTTACTGTCAAACACCACAGATGTTCTTGTATTGAGTACTTGTTGGAACGGGTTTGAGAAGCCAGAGTAAAAACTTCAGGAAAAAACCTGAGAAAGAAGAATTTAATGGCAAGTGGGGACACGATTTGGGTGGGGGGTGAGACACCAGTGATCATATTTGGAAGAAGCCAGTGGTTTATTGGGCTGCTCCTTTATTATACAGCAAATGAGGCTGTTGGGGGTATTGATATTAAGAGCAAAGCTTGAGGGATCCAAGGTAATTCGGTAATATTGTGAAAACAGAGTTTTATATGTATTAAATAGAACCATAAAACTTCCTGTTGGTTTAAGGAAGGTAATTATGGGTTCAGTACTAAACTGGATCTCTTTTGTGTGTTACATGACTTGATTATATTATTCCATGAACTGCAAGGGAGGTTAGAGTTAAAAATTGGAAGCCAAAGGGAAATGCATGGTTTTTTTCTTTGTAAACCTTAGATACCTTCATGTGAAATGAAGGAGTTCCTAAGTCAGCTTTTGTTACATACTAGATACATTTTTTGTTCGTTTGTATTGGAAATCAGAATTTTTCATGCTCTTTGGGTTATTTATGAAAGTAATAGTGACTCTTAAAAATGGAATTAATTTACTGTGTGGCAATAATGCTCAAATAATATAAGATATAGCAAATTATTAAGACATTGACTTATTTTAAAATGTATGATCCTGCCTAGGTGTCTCTGCCCAGGGCAGGGGGTTGGAACTGAATGATCTTGAAGGTCCCTTCCAACCCAAACCAGTCTATGATTATATGATTGCATTGAGAGGTTCTGCCATATCTCTCAGACACTGGTGAAACTTTCTCTGTTCTTATTTTGTTTCATTGTTTTTTCTTCCTCCCCTCTCCCCCCCCAACTTTCCTTTGTCTTGTAGGTATTTCTTGTGCCTACAGCTTCGTCAGGATATTGCTTCTGGTCGCCTGCCGTGTTCCTTCGTGACTCATGCCCTGCTGGGCTCGTACACGCTGCAGGCGGAGCTGGGGGACCACGATCCTGAGGAACACCGTGGGGACTATATCAGCGAATTCCAGTTTGCACCCAATCAAACCCAAGAAATGGAAGAGAAAGTAGCCGAGCTGC
Organism: Nycticryphes semicollaris; assembly: GCA_013400055.1. Classification (NCBI taxonomy): domain Eukaryota; kingdom Metazoa; phylum Chordata; class Aves; order Charadriiformes; family Rostratulidae; genus Nycticryphes; species Nycticryphes semicollaris. The sequence goes on from VXBJ01000813.1 coordinate 228,138, forward strand.
ACAAAACACACAGGTGTGTCAGATACAGGGGGATTAAATTCACCCGTCAGGTCGCCTTTACATCAGTTCTCTCTCTTAAGAGCACGTGTAAAACTGCAAAGCTGAAGTTATTGTTACTTTGGATCTTATTTTCATGTGGTTAAGAATTTCAGTTTGATGCTAGTAGCTTCACAAAGATCCCAGATAAGCACTTCTGGAGAAAATAATTCTATCTGAGCATATGAATTAGTTTAAGCAACATATAGCTAGAATATCTTGAAAGAGTGAAGATGGTCATCTCTTCTAAAGGAATACAACATGCTCTGAAAGAACACTTTCCTTTAGTGCAAAAATGCTGTTGATACTTTATGAACTGAACTTTCTCTACGTGTCTGAATTCCAGGATTCCACTCAGTTTTGATTCTCAGTTATTTTGTCAGTAAACTCAAGGCTTATTCAATGTTTTAGGGGCTTGACTCCAGCACAGGCGGATTCCCAGTTCCTAGAAAATGCTAAGAGACTCTCCATGTATGGAGTGGATTTACATCATGCCAAGGTATTACGGATCAGTTTGGGTTTGTTTTGTTTTCAGAATGGACGTGCTTAGAATTTAAGAACAGAGTATATATAGATAATTTAAAAAAATTCATATTTTGAGTTCTTAGCTATAAGCCTTTTATATCTCTTCTTCATGAAACTTACTCAGTTTATAGCTCTAACATCCTTAGAATTTATTTTAAATGTAAGTTTATTTAATACATAGACATATATGCAGCTTAGAAGTAATATTTTATATATAAGAGCAGGTAAATATGTTTTGAATGTCAGAATTTGCTGCCAAGGAGATGTGGGACCATAAAGAAAAGCCTAAAAGAACACGTAATTGTTTTTGAAATACTGTGAGAGTTAAAACAAGAGGGGGAAGGAGGTCTTGGGGAAGGGTGGGTTTTGGTGCATTTTCTACTCCTGTGGGTAGGTTAAATCAAATTAAATCTGCATTTCTAGTGGGATTTTTTTAGTTAAAAACCCAACAAATGGAACTAACCAACCCTCTTCCATTCCCTCACACATCCAGAGTCTCAGATCATGAGGAGAATTAATGCATTGTAAGCATATCAGTCCTATATTTAAAGAAGAAAACCAAGACTTTTTAAGTACTGGAGAAACATTGTTTAATTCTGTTTCATATGGAAACAACCTGCACTTGTTTTTGCGATTTTCCATATACTTTTTCTTGTGTTCTGTTAGAAGCACTTGACAGAAACACACTTAAATTTTTGTTCATGTCCGTTAACTATGTACCATTTATTCATTGTTTCAACACCAGCGCAGCGTGGCAGTTTGCTCGGTCTGTAATGTTTTAAGGAACTTAGATTTTTAGGGTTTTATTGGAGCTTTCTTTTGCCACAGCGAAGTAACTGCAAGCTATAGAACTGCTGTCTGCTGGTAGTTAGGGCAGCGAAGTGGCTTTTTTAATGAGGGTGTTGGCATTTGATGTAGTTGACTTGTTGGGGAGAACACGAGATTGTGCTCTAGAGTGTGTCAAAGCCTTATCAGTAAGTGATTGATTCTGTAGCCTGTAAAACTCAGAAACCCAGCCAGCGCTGGGAAGTCATTCCATTTTTCAGCCAACTACCCATTATTCCTATATCTTTATTGAAACAGTAGGTGACTGTAACAGGTGCCCGTGATCACCAACTTGTTCAGATTTCCACTGACTGTTTTCATTTGGAAAGGCCTGATTTTAATTTTTCTTCTTTTAATATTTGTTGAAATTATTGGTAGCACACCCACCATACCTTCCCTTGCTTGTAAGTTGTTGACTCAGTCCCTGTTGCCAGAATACTGAAGAGTTTCCCAGAACTGTGGCATATGCAATGGCACATAAATGCCAAAGCCATTATTTAGAGTCCAAACCCTTTCCTATAAAATGAATATACTTGGCTATTTCTGCTTTAAGAATCTCATTGTCAGGGTCTTTCAGGTTTGAGCATGAAACAAGTCCCACTTGCGTTATTCCTTCAAGGTATGCCAGCGGTAATTACTTGTTTGGAATGTTACTAAATTGATTTTTATGAAATTGTCTCGTGTGTGATAGGATTCCGAAGGTGTGGATATCATGCTGGGTGTGTGTGCAAATGGACTCCTCATTTACAAAGACAGACTCCGGATCAACCGCTTTGCTTGGCCAAAAATTCTGAAGATTTCCTATAAGCGAAGTAATTTCTACATCAAAGTCAGGCCAGCAGAAGTGAGTAGCGCCTTCCTGTCTTCTTTCTTTTGTGAGATCATTTCTATCCAGCAACACAAGAACATCCTCATGTTTTTCCCAGATGCCTCCTCAGGCTTAAGTTGGATTTGAGCCACAGTTAAGAGGGTTTTATTTTCCTCTTCAGGTTTTACTGATTGTGTTAAACACTTGTCTTGATTGGAAATCAAGAAGAAAATCTATTTTCTTTTGTTAATAGATGCCAACCTGTAACTTCTTTTTCACAAGGAAAGCTGGTTAACACTGGCCATGTCCTTACTGTCTTGCAGCCCTGGGGGAGAGCCAGATTCTCTTCCTCTCTGGGTATAATTGTTCACTAAATGTCAACATTTAGTTGTCTGGGTGTAACCAAAGGCTGGAGTTGTCTCGTAGGAGGTTATAACTCTTCCTTTTAGCTGCTGTGGAAATAGTGAAGTCAACTTTCTTTTCAGGTCCCATTATAAATTTCTGGGAGTTCCTGAAGGAGCAGGGGTTACAATTTGAATACCTAACTGGAAATTTTGCAAAAAAACAAGCCCCATATGTCAAACAAAAATTAGACTTTAAGGTAGCTTTTACTGTGTGAAAAAGAAAGAACAAAAACAGACATTTAAATGCCAACAGTACAAAACAAACATTGGAGTTCTGTAAGTTCTGAAACACAGGAGTATTGTTGTTGCACTCACTGATGCTCCATAGATGTAATATTTTTGTTAAGAAACTATCATGTAGTGAAACAGATCAGGTGAGCTTAACACTGCCCTATGGATTGCAGTTTCTATAACATCCAAGGAAAGCTTGCAGCAAAACCTGGAGTACAATTACTTCATGGAATTTAAATATAAAAACGTTGGGCAGCTAGTCAGAAAATTAGCAAGGAACACTAAAGTATTACTGGATTTCTCAAAAGAGTCATTAATAGAGCTAGGAAGTGATAATGTGATTATTACCCATGATGACTAGCCTGCCAAGTATAATTTTATTAGAAGGCTGGAAATTCTGATGTTTTATTTTTATTTTTTAAATCTTAAGATGTTTTATGAGAGGAGAATTACAACTTGCTATAGCGCTGCAACTATCTGAACTCTACCTGCAAATTAATAGCTGGCTTAAGGAAATGGGCTAATTTATTTGTGGATTCTTTCCAGCTGGAACAATTTGAGAGCACTATTGGGTTCAAACTGCCAAATCACCGGGCTGCTAAAAGGTTGTGGAAGGTTTGTGTGGAGCACCATACTTTTTTCAGGTAAATGGTAATTCTCTGCTTACCTCACTTTGCCAGGCACGTTCAGGTCTTTCTTTGGAAGGATATCAGGAAAGTCGAGAAGACTTCCCTCCTCTTTGCCCCTAATTTCTCAGTCCAGTAACACATCTTAGACAGAAGACACCTTGCCAATCATTGACCAGTTCTGAAGGTCTCAGGTTGCCAGCCCTGAGTGTGTTTCAGAGTGGTTGAGATGTGGTGTTGGGGGATCTGGCGTGGGGGAGACCTTTGTAGAGTGGGGCTGATGGTTGGACTCGATGATCCCAAGGCTCTTTTCCAACCTGAATGATTCTATGATTCTACTGCATTCTAATTAACAGGTTTATTTAAACTTTCAGAGTGCTAACAGTATGGAACTAAACTAGTGATCATGTGTAAAACTTGCTGAAGGATCAACTCTTGAGGGTCATCAGCTAGAAATCCTCCACAAGAAGCTCTCAGGGCTCGACAGTAATCTTCATTCACTTCACTTTTCAGAATATTCAGCTGAGTGTAAATGATTACAGCTGAATTTTTGCTTATTTATAAGCCAAGTTCGTGGTCATTCTTTAAAGGACAGATAATCACTTTAAAATTTGTTTACATAATAGTAATAACAACGACAACTACCTTTGCATTTTTCGCCAGTAACTGATAAATATAAAATACTGAGTTGGTCATTGAAAGGGTGGTCTATTTGTAAATGAGCACTTTAACAATAAGCCACAGAGTTCTTTCTCTTCCTACTTCCTCCATTGAAAAGGAATTTGAAAAAGTGTCATTTGATTTTTAGAATAGCACAAACTCCATGAGGGAGCAGCCCAGGAGTCACAGATTTAGGTTGAATCCATTGTGCATTGAATAGGTGTTGAATGTGAGGTTCTTGCTCCAAATGAGCAGAGTAATTAGGGTATGTAAAAGGTAAACTTTCTCCTTCAGCAGCTTGGGTTTTTATTTAAAAAAAAAGAATTGTTTTTTAAGGGAGATGCAATCCTGTCTCTTCATACCTAGTCTGAGCTGAATGTATTTGATAGACTGAGACCTTCAAAGAACTTGGGGAACATCAGACCTGAGAAGTTCTTTAATTCATTGCTCTCTCCATGGGTCATCTTTTCTTTGAATGCTGTACTGGAATTTGTGCTGAGATACTCTGCCAGTAGTTTTGAAGCACTTATTTTTTTAATTCTTAATCAATCCAAGATTAGTTTTTATGTTTAATGTAATTCACTGGCTAGGTTTATTAAGATGCATAGTCCACCATTCTGTTCTTTAGAACTCGAAGTCTGCTTTGGCTGCTGATGCCCATTACCACAGATACCATGCAGGTCTGTCTGAGTTTTATCAGTGCTCTTCAGATAACTCATGCAGTGGTTTGTTTTGCTGGGAAACTGTATTTCCTAATTTTGTAGTAACAGAATGGACCTAAATATGGAAAAAACAAATCTTAAGGAAGTCAAAAATCCTAAACTGAGAACTAGAAGCCCCATCCCTGGAGGGGTTCAAGGCCAGGCTGGATGGGGCTTGGAGCAACCTGGTCTGGTGGGAGGTGTCCCTGCCCAGGGCAGGGAGGTTGGAACTGGGATGATCTTGAAGGTCCCTTCCAACTCTAACCATTCTAGGATTCTAACTACCATTTGCAAATCTAAGTTTCCAGGAGCATTGATGCATATTAGATTGATTTACAACAGAAATTCTGACATAATAAAAATAGTTGGTGGCTTTTCTGAACCAGGAATGACATTCTAATGAGAATTATGCAACAAATACTTCAAGCATTCTGTAAAATCCATATACTCCGCTGATGTCAGCAGACAGAAGATCCTCAGAACCTCTCATCCTGATTTAAAAACAGCAAGATAAATCCAGCTCTATTTTTCTCCGAAGATAAAAAGCAGAAAGCAATTGCTACAGGCCAAAAGACTGTAGCTCTTTCAGAGCATGGGTAAAGCTTGTGTGTAATACTACGGAAAATTGTATTCAATCTCCATGTACGTTTTTAGCTTCCAGAGCCCTAAGTGTGCCCTGTGTAACACTGAGAGATTCCTTCTGTTTGCAGTGTCTCCGTTTTCCTCAAATAATTACACTGAGATCCATCTTCTTATAATGTATGGGAAATTGACCCAGTATATGAAGTGAGTTATCAAAATTTGCAATGACCTATATTGAAAATGGCACCCAAAAGGCATTAGTTTCACTTGTATCAGCTCAGCCTTATTGCAAAGAGCAATGATCTGCTTTAAGAAATACAGTCAGACCATGGATTGACATTAACCTTTTGAGGTGACTTGAGGCTGCAACTCTGGATCTCAACCAGTAGCCACAGAAACCTGCTTATAATTCTGCTTTCTGAGGTTTTATTTGAAATTTGCATGATCGTTTCAGTGTCTTCCCAGAATGTCTTAAAATGCTAAAGGCCCAGTCTTTAGTTACTTTACAAAATTAATCTTGTAATACAAAAATTCATTCAAATGCCCTTAATCAGGAAGTAATTAGTTCCCTTGGTTTTTTTCACGTTAAAAGATTAAAAGTTTATCTCAGCAGGGTGGAAGATAAAAATGGCACTTTGTGCTGTAGCCTTGCCAAGACTGGAAAAGAACAGAAAGAACCTTGGAAAAACCCTCTAAGCCTTCTTCCTCTTAATGCATAATGTGCTCTGTCTTGGAAATAACGTGGAGAAACACATTGTCCCAGGGATTGCATAAGGCTGCTTTGTAGAAGCAAGGAAAGCCAAGCTCCAGATGCTTATGGTTTTGTCCTGTAAGTGGCCTCAGTGCAGAAGGATGGATTTGATAGCCTGTCTTTGAATTCTGTTTGCTTTAAAAACATATTGGGGTGGTGCGTGTGACTGCATCTTGAGCACACAGGGTTGGAGCCTTCTGGCTGATAAAGCCATAAACATCCCCTCTTAGAGGCAATGGTAGCCTTCTACCCTGCTCACCCACTGAAATATGAGGATTTGCTAAAATATCTTTAGAGTGAGTGTCAGTTTTCAGAAGCCACCACTGGATATTGTCTTAACGTACCTTGGGTTGAATTCCACCGATACAGATATTCCCTGCAGAAATACTTGGAAAGATTAGAACAAAGTTGACATAATTTTAAGTCTCTCTTGCCCATCTGTGCCATCCTGAGTTGCCGATTCTCCTTGAAAGCAGCCGATGTTCAGCGAGTTTCTTGTTCCTTGCAGATCCTCAAATCCGTTCCTCAGCGAGTTTCTCAGATCCTCAAATCAAAAAGCTTTGTCTGTAATAGTCTGATGGTTTCTGATGGAGACTGGGCCATGGGAGCTGCCGTGCCATGTATTTGCAGCACTTGGTCAATCCAAGGAGCAACATCAAGGACCTTTCTAGAGAAGCTGAGACTGAGAAGACTTCCTGCAGTGATGCCTGTATCCTGTGGGCAAGGAGGGCACTGGAGCCAACAGTACAGATGAGGGTTAGGTGAATAACAGCTTGAAGATCTCATACTTAGGGAAGTTCAGGGAGGTACAGAGAACCTGTAAGCTGGAACAGAGGAGGTTCCACTGAAATATGAGGAAAAACTTCTTCACGGTGAGGGTGCGGACCAGTGGAAGGGGCTGCTCAGAGAGGTTGTGGAGTCTCCTTCTCTGGAGACATTCAAACCCACCTGCACGTGTTCCTGTGTGACCTGCTCTGGGTGTTCCTGCTCCGGCAGGAGATTGGACTGGATGAGCTTTCAAGGTCCCTTCCAATCCCTGAGATTCTGTGATTCTGTCTTTTCAAACTGACGCGGTGTCAAAAACTAGTGGAACAAAGCAGAATCCCTCATAGCAAATTCTGCCAGGTTCTTATTTAGACTTTCTGACATTCTCCCTAACACTTAGGTAAAAAACACCATATTCCCAGTAATACCACTTGTAACTGAATCTCTTTTTGACAGTTTTCCCAATATGCTTTATTCTCCCCCATCCTTATATCCAGCAGGAATCAACTTACACAAATCTCTAAATGACATTGTAAAGCAACTGGAGCCTGAATCTGGCTTGTTAAAACTTCTTACTGTTGGGTCACAACTCTCCAGCCATCTCAATCTTTTTTCCACTTGGCGCAGCCTTCTATGTGGCTTTGAGATGCCATCCCCTAACTTTGGGGAACAGCAGCAGCCGTATTGATACCTCAGAATATGAGAAAATCAGTGGAAGTAGGATGTGTAGTTTCTACAATAATATTCTGAGGAGAGAGATCTGGGAGGTATTATACATGAACCTGTAATGGCCTCACCTTTCTAGAAAAAATACCCTTTAACCAAGATAGCTTCATAAAAGAAGGATCACAGAATCACATAATCACGTGGGGTTGGAAGGGACCTCTGGAGATCATCTAGACCAACCCCTTTGTCAAAGCAGGTTGTCCTAGAGCAGGTTGCACAGGAGCTTCTGTCTAAGCAGGTTTTGAACTTCTCCAGAGAAGGATGCCAGATGCTTAGTCCTACTGTGCAAAATGTGATGGTTGTCAGCATCACTTCAATTCCAACTGCAAATCGTAACTAACGTGCTTTCTTTTAGAAGTTCTCCTCAGAGCTCCTGGTAGTATCCTTCCTTGGAATGCACCTGCTTGGTGAACTGAAGTCGAAGCACAGTATCCAGCTTTGAAGTATCGCATTAAATACGTAAAATAAAGCCTTTTTAACTGACTTTCCTCCCATTTACTTTTTAGACTCGTATCACCAGAACAGCCTCCGAAAGCAAAGTTTCTAACCTTGGGTTCCAAGTTCCGCTACAGTGGGCGTACGCAGGCGCAGACGCGCCAGGCGAGCAGCCTCATCGACAGACCTGCTCCCTACTTTGAGCGCACCTCAAGCAAACGTGTTTCCAGGAGCCTGGATGGAGGTAGGAAATTGGACTTCTTCCTGCAGTGGAATGGTTACAGTACGTGATGTCGCTCAGATGTGACCAGCGTTCAAATGTGTTGATGTTGGGGATGGCCAGATGGTTATATCAGTGCAATCATAGGACTTCTGTGCAAACAAGAAGCTGAAAAATACTGTATTCCTCAGTAACGAACCTGGATTGCTCATTGCTGACATCACCATGAAGTTGTTAAGAAGCCTTTAAACTCAAAATCATAGAATTGTAGAATTGTCTGGGTTGGAAGGGACCTCTAAGATCATCTAGTCCAACCATCAACCCAACTGATCTAAACCCTCAATCCATCACTAACCCATGTCACTCAGCACTGTGTCAACCCGGCTGTTCAATCCCTCCAGGGATGGTGCCTCAACCCCTGCCCTGGGCAGCTCATTCCTATGCTTAATAACCCTTTCACTGTAAACGTTTTTCCAATCTGAACCTCCCCTGGCACAACTTGAGGCCGTTTCCTCTTGTCCCATCACCTGTGACTTGGGAGAAGAGACTGACCCCCCCTAGATACACCCTCCTTTCAGAGAGTTGTAGAGAGTGAGAAGGTCTCCCCTCAGCCTCCTTTTCTCCAGGCTGAACACCCCCAGCTCCCTCAGCTGCTCCTCACAAGACTTGTGCTCCAGACCCCTCACCAGCTCCATTGCCCTTCTCTGGACCCGCTCCAGCCCCTCAATGTCTCTTTTGTGGTGAGGGCCCCAAAACTGAACCCAGCCCTCGAGGTGGGGCCTCACCAGTGCCCAGTACAGGGGGACGATCACCTCCCAAGTCCTACTCCCCACGCTGTTCCTGATCCAGGCCAGGATGCTGGTGGCCTCTTTGGCCACCTGGGCACACTGCTGGCTCATGTTCAGCCCAGAGTTGACCAACACCCCCAGGTCCTTTTCTGCCAGACAGCTCCAACCACTCAGCCCCAAACCTGGAGTGCTGCAGGGGGTTCCAGCTTATCCCAATGAACCTAAATTCTTTGGTTCTTTTAATAGCTCCCACAGGTATCTCAGACCAAAGTCTGCTACGGGACTTCCCTGCTGCTGGAGATAAAATCCTTGACATTGAAGCTGCTGGTCAGGCCAAGTTAAAAGAAGGTGGTAGAGAAGAAGATGGCAGCCCACTCAAAACTCCACAACTAGAATTGCCTCAGGATGGAAAGGTATGGCTGACTTTCGTACCAACATTATGTATCTGTTCATGTGGTGCCCACATGTGGTTATTTAGTGCCTGTCACTTCTGAGCATCGTACAGAACACGGTATTAAAATATTAAAGGAAAACTAAAGTACTTTCTGTAGGTTTAGCCTAAGTGTGTGTAAGGAAAAGAGAATACAACTTCGAATGGCACTGCCATAGGGTTCTTAATTGCTATAAATTTAATTTCAATTCTCCCTGAGCTTGCAAGAGTTTTTGAAACATATTTCAAAGAGTAAATAATGTTTTGTCATTGCCTTAGTTTGTTTAGACTTAAAAAACCCGTTCATATATCCACAGTTGTGTATGTTCTGCAGAGTTGGGTATATTATAACTGTGTTTAATTACCAATAACGGTATTGTTTAAGTAGCTGCTACAAAATTATTTGGTCCTTTAAAATCTTGCATATTGGCTGAGGCATAGGTTTCTGTGAAAAAGTCAAGGACTTTGGTCTGTTCCTGTTACAAACAACCATTTACTTGTTTGTTTGAGCTACTGGGGGAATGGATCAAAAAAATGAATTTAGATCTTGTGTGATTTGATGTATAAAAAATTTCCTTCCCAAGTGGCAGCTAAAATCTGCTGCTCTTCTCTCTTGGAGACTGTTTCTTTTTCTGGCAGTTCTCCAGCACTTTCTTTCCTTTTTAAAGAGTATAATTTTGTTTTTCAACATTTTTAAGTTAGCTACCTGTTTGATTCCTGGGGGGGCTGCTGAGTTCCTCTGTGCAGTTCATGTGTTTCCACGGCATTGGAGTGTAGGAAGGGAATAAACACCAACAGTTGCATTTTGCTGGCAAGTTGGAATCATTTTGGATTACCCTAGGGAAGAGGCACCCAGAGAGATTCTTTATGGGAGAAAAAATGGTGAAATAAATTCCTATGTTTTGACTCTGGGTTTGGTAAAATGGTGATACTCCCTTGTTTTCAAGGTGGCAGTATCTGCCTGTATTTTAATCAAAAGAACTAAACCAGCAGTATTTTGGGAAGTTGTTTCAGGAGGCTGTTGAGTAAGGTTTTGTTACACATGCCAATTCTGTGAACAGCTTGCTTTCCCCACCGCTCCCCCCAGCACAGATACTTCTTTTCCTTTCTGGCTCTCTTTAAGTCTTAGAGGAAACGGTTATAAACCCAAGAATCAAAGTGCCAGCTTGTCTTCCCTGTGCTGCACTGTCCCCTGACCTTTCTGCCAGAGCTTTGAATGTCTCTCCGCTTCTCTCTCTTGTAACTGACTGTTTCGGCTCAAAAGCGCCCAGTTCTTTCCAGCCCGAGAACAAAACCTTAGTAATGGGTTCCTTTCATAATCCACAGAAGTAAACAAGTTGGCTGCTTGTAAAACACACGGGGATTTCTATTTTCATTGGGCATTTCTATTGCGTTAGTAGAGCTATCCCTGCTTCTAAGTAAAAATTTTCACTAACTAATAATTTCTTTTCTTTCCCCTTTTTTTTTCTCGTGCCTTCAAACGTGCATTTTGTTGTGCTTTCATTTCCCACCGTGCACAGAGTTTTTTTCTTCAGCTCACTCACGTGCACCCATCGTCACAACCCGCCCATGCTGTGTCATCCCACCTCCCAAACCTGTCACCTGTCCCCGAGATGGACGTGCTGTCAGATATTTCAGAGGAAGATCCCTTTGGGGAGCCCCTCCTCACCATCCCTGACATCCCGGAGTGCAATTCCGTGAAAGAAACGCCAGATCATAATAAAAAGGAAATAGCTTTACTGAATAACCCCTTGGAATCTGTGAGACCCTTAGCTAGTCGAGGGGAGGGAAAAATCCATGCTGGAAAAAGCGACTACAAAAGCACTGAGTTGTGTGTCTCCCTCAGCTTGATCAGATGCTTTTCTTTTAGTTTCCGTTCGCTGCTGGATGAGGATGGTTATCTTACTTTTCCCAGCCTTCCTGATGTTTGCATCTCTTTCCTCCCACCTGGCCTTCAGCACTATATTCCTATTACCTCTCCTTCCTTCATCCCCGCTTTTCTCCTTATCTTCGTGCTGCTTCTCTCAGCTTTCCAGTCTATCCCTTTCTCGCTCACATTTTCCCTTCCTCTCGCTCTGTCCCTCTGCTATCTGGAGCCTAAGGTGACTTCCTTTAATGCCTCTAATGACAATGACCCGAATGACAAAGCAGAGGAAGAGGAGGTGTGTAATTTTCTTGCTTAAATATCAACACTCTCACATACCTTTTATGCTTGCTCAGTTTTGCACACTTCCTAGTACAGGGATACGTCTGTGTACATGCCTATAGAGATATATATCTAGAAACACACACACACACGTGTGTATATCTGTATCTTTTTAACTTTTCTTTTTCGTGGAAAAAGTGCCATTGCGGGATTTTAGTCATGGGATAACTATTTTCTTTGCTGGAATTCCTACAGCCTGCATCATGTCATTAGATTCCACAGATGCTGAGCTGCACTAGAGTTGCTCCGTAGTTCAAAATCTTCACAGGCCCATAAATCTGACTGCTGGAAAGTACTGTGTAATAATAAATTTATCATTACGTGATACTGTTTGCAAGTTTGTGCTAAAACACGCGTCTCCTGCGTGCGGTGGAATGTACCTTCCAAAGTTCTGGTTAGGTCTGAAAAGCAAAAATCCTAAAAGCTGAATTCAGAAAATTGGGAACGCTTTAAAAATCAGCTTTTTTGTTAGTCCCGATTTCAGATGTTTCCGCTCTCCCAGGGTGTGTGCAAAGTTGACTCTTGTCCAAGGCACTTTTTTTTTTTAATTACTTTTTAAAGTGCTTTTATTACTCTTGAGCAGTAGTTAAGGTGGAGACCGATTTTGTTCATTAGGTGGGGTTGGAGGTTGTCTTTAATGACTGGGGCCTGAACGTCCTGTGAATTGGGCAGTTAAAACTGCTGTCCAGGAGCCTCAGTCACACTCACACGTTGCTCTGATCATCTGGAGTCGTTGGCAAAATGCCTCCTTTCCTTCGATCTGCTGTCCATGTTGCTCTAATACCACTAGAAAAAGTTGCTTTATTTGACACTTCAAAGGAATGTTCCAAAGAGCACAGAATCCCAGAGGGGGAGGGCTTGGTACATTTAACAAAGTTCATTAAACTGATTAAATCAAGACAGCGCAGATATTAAAAACATGCTGAATACAACATGATACCATTAAAAACACCAATCGAAGTTTAAAGGAATGGAGAAACATGACTTCAAAGTCTTCCTCAATTTCTCTGTAGCCTATTTCAACCCGTCATTTTGTAACATAAATTTGCAGAAAACAGAACCCCAGACTAAAAATGCCATTACGTGCCACGTTTCCTGTGGGTTCACGTGGAATCCAAAATGCCACAGTAGGTGCCATAAGTAAAACCTCTCTTCAAATCTATTTACTTACTCAGCTTTGACTTTTAAATGAATGCTTTTTTTTTCCCCCCAAAGATAAGTCTAGGAAGTGGTTTGCTTTTTAGAGAATGCTGTTCCTTAAGGCATTCAGAATTACCTGCAGGGAGGATATGAAGATCAGCTGTCATTCCCAACAGAGTGCATCGCCGTTAGAGGAAGAATATTTTCACCTAAACAGGGCGACAGGGTGCAAATAACTCATCCCAAGCCAGCAACGTTCTTCAAATGACAAACACAGTTTGTAAAGACAGTATTTACAGTGAGCACTGGCAGCCCAGAAAGCCAACCCCATCCTGGGCTGCAGCAAAAGCAGCGTGGCCAGCAGGGCCAGGGAGGGGATTCTACCCCTCTGCTCTGTGCTTGTGAGACCCCACCTG